>BSQZ01000039.1:3532315-3569815 GCA_033239005.1 Lamellibrachia satsuma | reverse complement strand
AAGTGTTACTGCAATAGCGTATTCATGCATTAAATACTTTCTACGAGGGAGAAAGACGGAGAAAGAGGAATAACGAGAGAGATAGAGAGAGAGAGAGAGAGAGAGAGAGAGAGAGAGAGAGAGAGAGAGAGAGAGAGAGAGAGAGAGAGAGAGAGAGAGAGAGAGAGAGAGAGAGAGAGAGAGAGAGAGAGAGAGAGAGAGAGAGAGAGAGAGAGAGAGAGAGAGAGAGAAAGAGAGAGAGAGGGATAGAGAGAGGGACAGAAAAGGGGAAGAGAAAGGGGAAGGAGATTGAGGGGAGATAGAAGGGAGAGTGAGAATAGAGGGGTGGAGGGAGAGGGAGAGAGAGAGAGGGGGGAAGATAGAGAGAGAGGGAGGGGAGAGATAGATAGATAGAGGGAGAAAGAGAGGGAAAGAAAGATACATAAAGAGAAGGATGAAAAAAGGGAGAGAGCCGGGAGAGAGAAGGAAGAAGAGAAGGAGAAAGATAGATAGAGAGAGAGGGGGGGAGAGAGAGAGGGACAGAGATAAAGCAGGAGAGCGGGAGGGAGAGAGATGGAGAGACACAGAGAGAGAGAGAGGGACAGAGAGAGGGTGAGAGAGAGAAACAATAGAGAGAAGGAGAGAAATATAGAAAGAGAGAAAGGGAGAGGGGAGGGAGGGAGGGATAGAGATAGAGAGGGAGAGAGATAGAGAGAGCGGAGATAGGGGAATTAGAGAGAGATGGAGATATATATACATATTATATATATGTATATATATATTTATATATATATATATATATATATATATATATATATATATATATATATATACATATTTATATATACATATATATATATATATAGAGAGAGAGGAAGATATATAGATAGACAAATATATATATATATGGATAGATAGATGGATAGATCGATAGCGACATGGAGAGAGAGGGGGAGGGAGATAGACAGGTGGAGAAATAGAGGGAGAGAGGGGAGGAGAGACGGACAGAGGGATAGAAAGGATGGAGAGAGGAAGGTAGGGAGAAATAGAGAGGGAGGGAGGGAGAAAGAGGGGATATAGTAAAGGATTAAAATGATGGAGAGAAGGGGAGAGAGCAGGGAGAGAGAATGAGAGTGAGGGAAAGAGAGAGGCGGAAAGGGGGAAGTAAAAAGAGAAAGAGAGAGAGAGAGAGAGGGGGGAGGGATAGAGAGAGAGGGATAGAAAGAGAGAGATAGGCAGACAGAGGGGGAGAAGGAGAGGTGGAGAGAGAGGGGGGGGGGGACGGATGGAGAGGGAAGGAGGGAGAGAGAGGGATAGAGATAGAGATAGATATAGGTAGGTAGGTAGGGAGGGAGGGAGAGAGGGAGGGAGGGAGGGAAGGGGGAGGGAGAGAGTGGTGTAGTACCCACTACACGAGAAACCTGAATTATATGCTCTCATCTAATTATCATTGCCAAAGGTCCAAGACAATCAAACGTCTGGTGACAGTATGTTTATTAATATGTTAATAAAAACGTTTATGTTAAATACGTGTCTACAAGCTCCCGTTTAACTAGATGATGCATGCAATATCAATTTGAACCATACAATCATTTGCACTGGAAAAACGTGTAAATGTAGCCAAGTGTTATTCTTCAGCTATGAATATACCCACCAACCATATTCTCTCTGATTGGCTAGTTATGTCCTGTAAAACTGCTGACACGCGTAAATGGCTATTCTTTCTCAAATTAATACAAACGCCGTCTTTACATGGCATTTTCATTCTGGAATACTGCATCTAGATTATGCTACTAATACGTGCAACGGCGTGTTATAACGCAGCGCAGACGAAAGTTTGACAGAAACACGTTCAATACGGCTCAATTCACAGGTCAAGCATTTGTTCAGTATCTACAACTACTGTACCAATGGTGGCGCAGTTAACACATGTATATCCATATAACGTTTTCTTTGTAGGAAACTGTGGAGTTGCATGTTCAGTGATACAAGATACATATTTGTTTGGCTAGGTTGAACAATTGATCTGGTTATTTAGACATGCTTAAAATGTGAGCGCCCGTTTTTATTTCCGTTCAGTTATTTTAAGAAAATTGCTACTACATGATGTTTGCTATTGCAAATGTGTATTACCCTCTCCGTGCTGTAGATACTTCACCTGTGTTAATGTCTTGAGTAAATGTAAATCCACATATGAAGAGCAAAATTTCAAAACGGCTTACATCCATTTTTACCAAAAATGAGTTTGAAACGTTATTACTTTGTGATGGACCAAGGTAAAAGTGGCTTATATTCATTTTGACAAAAAATGAGTTTGAAACGTCATTGCGTAGTGACAGTAAAAGTCCGTTGAAGTTGCATTTAACATGCAAAAGGGCTTGTATCCAATTTAGTTGATTTGCAAAAAATAATTAAATCCTTTGGCCTTTGACTCACAGGGTCGTGATATTATGGGCTGCCATGTTATGATGCCACAGGTCATTTGTGACACTATTGCACACACACGCACACGCGCACTCACAAAGGCCCGACTCAACTTTGGCGGGCTTTATTATGTACGTGGCGAATGCAATCTATCAGCTGTGATACTTAAAATTACACTTTAACAAGTATCAGTATGTGCGTAGCAGTGTTCCGATGCCATAGTTTCATATAGAGAAATATGTAATTGAAACCCGAATTTTAAAGCAAATTAGAATTGGGCAGACTTGCCCGACACACGGAACAGATGCTGCGACGCAACGATTCTCACGCTAAATCACACTTCATCTACTTGTCGTTGCTCAGGTTGCGACGGCACGACGCTGGACGGCGCAGTGGCTCCGTCTAGTGGAACCGACACGTACGCGCCATTTCCGTTGTAGATGGCATACTCGAACTCTGATGACTCGTTCGGCGGCTTCTGGAGCTTATGAATCTTTCTCCAGGCGATCACGAACAGGATAATGCAAACGCTAGTGAGGGAGATCATCAAACTGCGACGAGTGTAGTTCGTGATATATATATATATATATATATATATATATATATATATATATATATATATATATATATATATATATATATATATATATATATATATATATATATATATATATATACGAATAATAAATAATTTTCCTTCCGAGGGTTCATATAAAGAACTAACACAATCCCTAACCTTAACAGACATTCTTTTAACTAGATGCTATTTAGATTAATGTAATTGTAACACTCGATAACATTCATGTATTTTATCACGATTATAGACGTTCGGGAGTTATGGATTTATGGACTAGATGTCTTTCGTTGCAGTAGTTAAATATAGAAAATAGCACACCCGAGTAAAATAGGGCACAGACAAGGAAGCATTGACGAGAATAGAAACATTTACGGCATCTGCAAATACGTCTTGATTGATTTGTTACCTGAATGATGCACATCGCTTTGGTTGGGGGCGCCTGTCGAACAAACAACATCTATTAACAACCTCTCGGTCACTTCGTTATCACCCGTTATCAGGCGTCGTATGACAGCAATTGCAGGCATTTTACCAACATCCCTCAGCTATATGGGCCAAACACAATAAACACTTCTGAACAAGAACAAGCTTGCAAACTACCACTCCTCGACACATGCGTGCGTGTGTGTTCGTGAATTAGGACGGCAGTACAACACAATTGAAAAAAATTCCGACGCTAATTTCCATATAAAAAAATCCTCACGAAGGAATATGATTAAACATTTCCATATGGCCATTTTGAGAGAATGTAGCTACAGTATTTGTCATCCAAAATGCGAATAACTCAGTGCCCAAACTACTGGTAACACAGACTGGCGAATCATGAAATCTTGAAGAGGTACCATTTACGTAAGTACTATTGTGTAGGCCTTAATCATGGTACTTTGCAAAACGGCACACACACGCGCCCACGCACGCACGCAAGCACGCGAGCACACACACATTGCAAAAATTATTTTATATTTTGAACATTTTCGAACTTTTCGCCAATTCTTCCAAACCGCCTCCCATTCGATGAAAATAAGAAGTAGTGTTATTTCACGAAATTAGTTTTGCTTATGACTTCTTCAACGAATCGGATTATTGCCAACATCAATACAATTTGAGTTTTCAAAGCTTACGCAGCCAGGTGCGGCTGCAAATATTCCAATCCGGATTGCGAATGACGGATAATGAATCCATTTCGAAAATCAGCACTCATATTACGCCGCCAGTGCACCACAAAAAAGTATATCTTTATGTGCATCTACAATTATTAAAACACCAGCCATTGTTTTACAACAGTCAAGGAAACACTAGGATTTTGAGCTATAAGCACCAGTAATCTGATCAAGGACGCCGAAGAAAATGTTCACAAAATATTGAGTATTCTGTTTTAACTATGTTCAACATGCCTATCTTAGTTTCAATGACCATTATTTTGTGTTCATTTGGCGTTCAAATGAACAATACTACCACACAATTGTTGCGTAGCAGTATACTGTCGAAAGATCTGCTTCGCATGTACGGGGCTCACATATTGTAGGCGTGCCCGGGGGGCCGTGCCCGGGGGGGCCGTGGGGATGGCATTAAAAAAATCATATTTCACCGATTCAACAGAGGAACATATGTGGACGTTTCACGTACATATAACATAACTCAGAACAATATATGTTTATAAATCCTTTGTACGCTATATATATATATATATATATATATATATATATATATATATATATATATATATATATATATATATATATATATATATATATATATATAGCGTACAAAGGCATGCATGTATATACGACTGTGGTGCGCATGTGCGCATGTATCCATATATGCATGTATGCCTATGTGCATGTATGTATGTGTGTATATATTTATGTGCGCATGTGGGCATGTGTGTATACATATATGTGTGTATGTATGTATGTATGTATGTATGTATGCATGCATGCATGCATGTATGTATGCAAGAATATATCAAACTGAAACATTATTTTGAAAAAAGACACACACTAAGGGTTTAGAATTGGCAGTTGTTTAGGCACTTTAGAAATATTGTTTCAAATTCTCTTAAAATTACAAAAACATGACTATTACACTAGTCTTGTTTAGGGGTGCCCCAAGGGTCAATCTTGGGCCCTCTTTTGTTTGTGCTCTTCCCGAATCATCTATCCACTGTTACTGAATCTTGAGATATAAACATGTTTGCAAACGATACGGAAATTAACTCCCAAGTATTCAGCTGAATTATAATCCAACGTTAACATTGATCTATGTAAAGCCAATCAGTATTTTGACATTAACATACTTAGTCTTAATGTACAGCAATGCGAATTCATGCTAATTGGCACCCATCAGTCCATTGCTGAGATGGCTGATGTTAGAATTCATATCAACGATGCAGCACCCAAACATGTATAAGTAGCTAAGTACCTTGGTGTGTGTATAGACTCAAATATCAAATAGGATGACCACATTTTTAACATGATTCCTAAAATCTCAGCCAAGATAGGAATCCTAATATCTCTTCGTAAATTAGTACCAATTGACACTCTTCAGCATTTATATAATGCAATAATTCAGCCGCACTTTGAAACGCTATGTTCAAAGAGCTAGGCTTGCTATCATTACCACAAAGAAGGAATTTTCATAAATGTGTTTTTATGTACACCTGTTTGAATGGTCTAGCACCACAATATTTGTGTGATATATATACATCAGATATTCACTCCTATAATACCAGAAATGCCTCAAATCCCAAACCACCACCAAAGCCAGAACTGCCTTCTATCAACGCAATTTCGGTGTGTCCTGTTTGAAGGACATGCAAAACAGCCAGTCTATTGCAAGCTTCAAGAAGTCACTACACAAATATTTAAGTGCTACACCACTATTTAAAATATATTCTGTTTTTGTTTTATTTTATTTTATGTATGTTATGATTGCATTTTTAAAAATTTTTAATCCTATGTACAAATGTAAATATATGTTGTATGATTGATATGTAAATGATGCGTGAATGGCTCGGCCATCGACAATAGTGTACAACTAAGTACGTCACCGAGTGTAAATAAAATTATCAATCAATCAATCAATCAATCAATTAATAAAAAACGCTTATTTAATGGAATGATGCGAAGGATAAAAACGGTGTTAAATGTTCCCGTGGGATCACTGAACATGGAATGACCAATTCCAGCAATTTTAGGTGAGGCCTTCCCCTGCCAGCAATCCCAGAGGGTGAGAAAATGGGGACAT
Organism: Lamellibrachia satsuma; assembly: GCA_033239005.1. Taxonomy (NCBI): domain Eukaryota; kingdom Metazoa; phylum Annelida; class Polychaeta; order Sabellida; family Siboglinidae; genus Lamellibrachia; species Lamellibrachia satsuma. The sequence continues at coordinate 3,563,589 of BSQZ01000039.1, read as the reverse complement.
TTATTTATGGAAATGAAGCCAAGGTAAAAAGAATTTAAAATCTTCCCTTGGGGTTCCAATGAGGTCTTCCCCTGCCCACAACCCGAAAGGATGAGAAAGGGATACTTTTTAAGGAATGGCCTCAAGGGTGAATAACAGTGTCACATCTTCCTTTTGGGTTCCCTGAGTTCATAATGACTATTGCCAGGAATGTTATGTAGGCTTTATCCCCACCAACAACCTAAACCCCCCTAGTCCCAATGGTTAATTACTTCCATTGTAATCATCTTAGGTACATAATTTGATCTATCAGTGATGATCTCGATGAAAAGTCATTATAAAAACACAACGTTGTTCGGTTTTGACAAATATTTTAATACTACCAAGTCATAACAAACGCACACATCCATGAATTCAAACAACACAGCGCCGGCACTATGATACTACAGCACAGTACAAAGTAATCTTGCTAAAAGGTTTTCCAATGAAACACTTGGATTCTGTATAACAAAAAATTATCTCGACAATGTGTACAGTCATTGTTCATTGTCCCATGGTATACTCATTAGGAAAATAGCATTATTATTACACTTATTGTTCTAATGAATGCATTAGATGTCATCACTGTCCTCGCTCCATGCATTACCTGACTCATCGTCTGCTGACGTCGCTCCCACTCTGTCCCCATGGTCCGTCGAGGGGCTGCGAGGAACTCCAGGAGTGCACTAGTCATGTTCCAAGCAGTTTTCAGTCTCATTCCATCCGTAGTCGGTGGTACTCGCCTCACCAGTCGGATCAGTCTGGTTGGCCCTCTTCCAGATCCTTGCACAAAGTGGACCCTTTTGATGTGATTGACAAACATCTTGGTGCACGGGGAAGAGAGGCACAGTTAATCTTCTTTATTCTGGCCGGGGTTCCTTCTCATTGCCACCACTCATGGGCATGAAGGCCTTGTACCTTGCCTCGTTGATGTCAGAGGTTTTGAAAGCGTACAACAAGCAGACTTGTGTTTGCTTGTTGTACGCTTGTACAGAGGTGACAGCTGGAACGTCGACAAGCCTACAAAGGACGAAGTCGTCAGTTACTTGAACGTTTCCGAGGGAAACGCTGTTTGCATAGAAGGCAATAAGGGTGAGAGTGTCGGCCTCCTCGGGTCGATCTTCAAGGTAACTGGTACTTCTGTTTGCAGCACTTCGCCATTGTTGGTCTTCATCGCATTTACCACCACGTGATGTGTATACTGTCCTATGATTGGCCAGTAGTGTGGCTTATTTCATTTCTCCATGAGGAAACGGGTGAACTCTTCCCTGAATGCTTCATGTTTTAGGAGCTCCGTCCCACTCTACAGCTGGGTCTGGTCAGGTCCAATGATGATAAATGTGTGATGTTTCCCTGATTAACGCAGCTTTCGCTCCGAATCTGCTCAATGGTGAGAGGTACTTGTCGAGTACCAAGGGGATTTGTTCACCACGACTGGAACATATCTTACTAAACGATTCCTGGGCCATGACAGCACATGTTGCCTTGCTGTTGACTTGAACGGTTAGATGTACGCGGATGCCGCCATCAATCACTGTTTTTATCCATAGCATAATTCCATTATATGAAGGCCCCTTTTCTAACCCTTTGGGGGTTGTTGGTAGGTGGAAGCCCTCGCCTAAATTTGCGGGCACTGATCCTGACGTACTCAGGGACGATTTGCGATAAACGTGCGATACGAATAATTAACAAAACAAATTATAACTAACACACTGATCCTATTTTTTAAATCTGAAAACACACGTAAAATTGCTAATATATACAGATTGCATGTTTCATTCTTTTAGTATGATTATCCGCATAACACACTACCCAATTCATTTAAACATTATAAACCTGAAAACAAGAAAACAATTTAGAGGAAAACCGCACAATCACTAGACAACATAACATATTAAACACAGAAAGACCCATAACACATTTTCGTCGAGATTACCTAAGCATAATTTTATTTAAAAAATATGGAATATTATTGATTATAAGATACAAAACACCAAATCCAGATCAAAATTAAAATTGATGCTATACAAGCCACATCTAGCCAAATATAAAAACCAAGGGCATTGCCTTAATCACAGATGTATGCAGTGCAATTGGAATTAAGTACATCAGTGATAGGATCCGGACCGTTTTTGCCGGACAATTTTCAAACAATAATTGTTCTATATTTTTCTCTACCAGCTCATTGCCATACAATCATCTATTATATTATTGTGGGACCACCATGCAAAACAACACTATTTGTAAGTGCTAATAAGTGTATATACTGCTAGTGCAGTTGTGTGGTGGCGCCATCTGGCAGATGCATGTGTGCTAAAGAGAATGAGAAGAGAGATTCCGCTAGGGTATAGCCAGCATCGTGGTTTTTGTGCGCGGCTCGCGTTATATGCAAGAAATACAAAGAATTAGGAGATGACAACTCTGGAATCAAGTTTTACGTAAATAAACAGCCACAGCTATGATTGATTTGGAATTAGTGTTCATAGTTTTAGTTTTTTGAACGTTTTTTTTGTATAATATATGTCATTTTGTTATTAATGTTGTTGTAATTGCAAACTAAAATTTGATTTGATTTGATTTGCTTGACAGATAGGTTAAAAATGATTCATGGCCTGTAAAATGGCGAATTTTATTCAATTTTGGGAAGTTTAAATTAATCCACATAGGATATGGAAACATGGACGTCAAATATAAAATGGGGGAAGCTATACTAGGTAGAACGACAAAAGAAGAAGATTTAGGAGTAACATTTAGTGCTGACATGAAAGTGTCAGAGCAATGTGGGATTGCTGCTTCAAAAGATAATCACATTATATGGCTAGTTAGGAGAACTATCACATATAAGGATAAACAGCTAATTGTACCCATGTACAAAGAAGCGACAGTTAGACCGCATTTGGAGTATTGTATTCAAGCATGGAGCCCATAACGTAAGAAGGACATAGACAAGCTAGAAAGAATATAACGAAGAGCAACTGAAACGATTCCCGAATTGAGAAACCTTAGTTACGAAAGCCGCTTATTACAATGTGGTTTGACAACACCAGAAACAATGAGACTAAGAGGAAACCAAATAGAAACAGAAGTGTTTAAAATAGTGAATGGTTATGAAGATATTAATAGGAATACAAACAGACTTAAAGAATGCAGTAGAACCAGAGAACACAAAGTAGCATTAGCTAAGGAACAGTGTAGGTTGGACATGAAATAGTACTCATTCTCACATATTTTATTACTTCCGCTTGTCGCCGCCACTGGTCACTAGTCACAAGTAGTTATACTCCAAACAGCCCAATCTTGAGCTAACGCATGAGTTTGGACCAAGGGCTTTTAGTGTCTCTTCCGAAAGATGAAGGAAATTACCCAAGGTGGTGAAGGAAATTGTCCAAGCTTCGAAACGGCGGAGGTGGAATCGAACCACCGTCCTCTCGATCGACAGGCGGGTGCTCTAATCATTAGACCACTGCTCCCCACATTATACCACGTTTTCATGTTTCACGTTTCAGCGTCGTCTTGCACGAACGTGCCTGCACCGTACGACATCTACTGATTGTCCGTCCGCTGACTGTCCAGCAAACGGCAACAACGGACTGAACAAACGGAACGACATCAACTGAAACGCAATCAGATCAGTGGCGCCGTCTGCCGGTTACAGTAACAATACGGGTATTAAGCCAGATTCCTATATCGGCATTTGGTCAAATAAGCACAGGAGTCGTTTCAGACAATCGTCGAAGTATGTACTGGAATGTGTGCCGTGGTGAAATATCAAACAGTTCTGGAGAAAATGGGAGGAAGTAATTACGACTTCGACACTGCATTTCAGGAAGAATAATAATTGATTTGTTTTCGACAATAAACCCTTCAACAATGTGTATTTTAACCCCCGGTGTGTACCCAAAAAGGGGCAATCAGTTTGTGACCTCTGGGTCCCTGCCCAAATGACAGAACACTCCATTTCAAATCATTACAATTGTGTTTGTGTGTGTGTGTTTGTGTGTGTGTGTGTGTGTGTGTGTGTGTGTGTGTGTGTGTGTGTGTGTGTGTGTGTGTGTGTGTGTGTGTGTGTGTGGGTGCGTACGTGCGTGTGTGTGCATGCGGTATGCTCTACGTTTAATAATGTAGTGTGTATACTATTATAAATGTACACACTGCTTCATTGAGAAGATTAACATCTTTGTAATTCCATTAGAATACAATTTTATTGTGGTTTGTTTTTCCTGCATGACAATATAAATGTAAATATGCCTCTTTTATAAATACATTTCACAGGTCATCAAACATCTCCACCACCCTTCATCATTAAACAAACGCCGACCTAGCGAGTGATATGTTTGTGTTCGCACTGCACAAGTAACCGAAATAATAATAATAATGAAACGCATTTAAAAAGGCAATCCGTTCGCGAACCGCGGAACTATTTTTATATTGCTAGATAGATTATGAATTCGCTTGATAAGCGCGGGCAGCACATGCAGTGATAACGCAATATTATGTTTAATATTGCAGGACCATAATCGATTCCACCCGTTGAGGATGGACAACAACTTCGATTTAATGCGCGTTTACTGAGAAGTGGCCATGGGCCTCGTGTTTTAGGTAGTAACATTCTGTTAAACAACTGTCGTTAAAGTGAGATTAATTTCTTGGCATGCCTGTTGCGATGCAAACACGAACAATTCTGACTGCACAAAGCCATGATTGGCTAAGCACTGTCTGAGGCCAAATAGATTCCGATTTTTGGTTCGCGCGCATCTTCTTCCGACACCTGCGCAGCTTGCTTCATTTGTTATGGTTCCCCCATCTAGCAAATGCTGCATAAACGTAATAACGAATTTGCTTCCGGATTGTCAACTGGATTCAATGTCGCTACTTGTAAATATGTCACCTGAACATAAACTGTATTGCGATAAGTGCGAGTAAGCTACAGAAATGTTCGCTTGTATAAAATAACCGCTTCACGTCACCTCTTCAATACCCAACTCAGATCATAAACCAATAAACGTTTGTTGGTCTAAGAAGCTGCGCGCGACTCGAGGACAATGTGACACTGCTTTTGGCATTCGCAGCTCTCCATGAACCGTCTCTTGACGACGTCCACTCTGTCGGACACGACACGGGCGCTGTGACGGACGAACGATCGACAGACGCGGTCCGGACACGCGTAGCGGGCGGCGATGGCGCGGATCGCTCCCTCGGGCGGCTCGATTCGATTCACCAGTTCGTCGAGGATGCGCTCTTGTTCCCGTAGGACAAACACCTCGAGGGCGAAGCTGTCCATGAGCTGGTCTTGTGAACATTCGGCCACCCGCTTCAGCAACGAGTAGGGCATGGCGTGTCTCTTGTCTCGCAACTACGACAAAGCAACGTGTTCTTTCTCAAGTCCACGTGATCTCCCAAAGCGAAAAGCGCTTTATGCAATTCACCCCCTTTCAAACCAACTCAACTTCTCAGGAAAGCAATCAGCCATGCTGCAATTATTGCGCGAAGATTATTCGTTCAAATATTCACCACTCTCTATAGCAGTTACTCATTTATACAGCTGACTGAATTGAGGCAAATTGGCGTGAACGAAAGTGTGCAATCTTCGACACGACATCGAGATTATTCGAATCACGGTCTTCCCGATCAATAATCCGACCAGTGTCACGTGTTTTTTGTGTAAAGGACATTGAAATAATTAGACAGACAACATCCAAAGATGTCCAGTGGTCGAGTTCATCGAGGCACGAGGAAAACAAGGGACCTTCATCAGAGACGGTGCCCCAACAAACATCATCGGTCGGTTACCAGAAAGACGAGGTTACTGTGATCAATAACTATACATTTGCCAACATTGGCCACTGTACACACACTGCATGATACCAAAGATGTTTCTACACAACATGGCACCCATTGCTTTATTTCCATTCACGTTGTTACTGTCACGCAACCAAAGACATCAACATGTTACATCTTGACGCAAACAAAGAACGGCCTATCAATGCGCGTTTTACACACCTTTAACCTGTAACTGCCGGACAACGCAAACCGCCACCAGGTGGATTCATCCTGCTGCAGCAGCGACACCAGGCGACGACTTTTGGTGAGGGTTTGTTCGAGGAAACGGATATCTGCGAACGGCAGATAACGCTGTTCATCGCTTGATGCCATCTCTCGTAGAACTGCTGCGCGCGCCGCCTTGCGATCACCATCGTAAACATCGTCGTCGTCTTTGTCAACGACAGCGGCATCAGTCACGGGGGCCGTGACAGATGTGACCAGATTCAGTTGGTTCATGTATTCGCAGACGCGTTGCATGTCTGTCTCCGTAGTAGCAGCGTTGACCGCACCAATTTGCTGTTGGTCGGCCGCTCGCAGGTAGCTGAGCGCGATCTCTAGGGCTGTGTCGTGTACGCCTGCCAGTAGTGTAAAGTTGCACTCTGATGATCCCGATTCGTCGTCTCTCTCCCCTCGACACTTGTCGTTCTCGTCCTCACAGCTGCAGCGACTGCGGCTGTGACTTCCTAGGTCGCCGTCGGCTTCCATGTCGCTCGCCAGGTAGGCATACCTATCAATATTACACATGCACTCTTGACCAAACGTTTCACCCAATGCCATGCCCATGCCAGACGTTTATGGATTGAATATTACAGTCATGATTGCCAATTATTATTAATTACTATCAATTACAATCTCGACATTACTAGTCTACGTATTTATCTTGTTGAGGGCCTCTATTATTTATAATTTACTGTAGGCTTAGTCTATGACATATTCTTTCTATCAGGCATATGCAAATGTTATGAATGAATTATACATCAACCTGTTCTGTTTAATTTTCAGTATCATAATACCAGTATATTCTTATTTTGCATCACATGAAACCAACTGTATGCTACCGTGCATGTCAGAATCACAATTTTGAAAATAGTTACGTCATACCGGTTGGCCAAGAGCAGAGGGCCGTATTTTCGGATCGTCTCGCCGGTGGCGCCATCTTGCGTTAAGGCATATTCCAAGGCGACGATTTCGTACAAGGAGGTAGACAATCGACGTAAGTGGCCGTCGACTTTCTGTATAAGCTCATCAAGCTTCGACTCGCAACGCAGCAGATTCACCTTGGCGGGAACCACGAATTTCCGACCAACCGGGGAACGACACTGCATGCACAACATCGGTGCGATGTCGTCACTTGGCGGCGTCGGGGATGCGCCATCAGCGCCGCTCTGCGGAGTTATGGTGCGTGACTTTTCATCCGGATTGTTTCCCGTCTGGCCGCCCGATGCTGTCGTACCAGTCGTTTCGAGCGCTGTCTTGCCCGTGGTTGTTGTAGTGATGTTGTTTCCCGTCTCGCCGTCCGATGCTGTCGTACCAGTCGTTTCGAGCGCTGTCTTGCCCGTGGTTGTTGTAGTGATGTTGTTTCCCGTCTCGCCGTCCGATGCTGTCGTACCAGTCGTTTCGAGCGCTGTCTTGCCCGTGGTTGTTGTAGTGATGTTGTTTCCCGTCTCGCCGTCCGATGCTGTCGTACCAGTCGTTTCGAGCGCTGTCTTGCCCGTGGTTGTTGTAGTGATGTTGTTTCCCGTCTCGCCGTCCGATGATGTCGTACCAGTCGTTTCGAGCGCTGTCTTGCCCGTGGTTGTTGTAGTGATGTTGTTGCCCGTGGTTGTTGTGGTGATGTTGCTATCGAACTGCTCCTTCGTTTTGTTATCGGAAAACGACACCATTTTGTTGTCAGTGCTTTTTTCAGTGGCGTCTTTTGTAACGTTACGTCGCCGACACTGATTGCCGCCTAGCTCTGCGAATATCGCTTCACTTCCTACCATCACTTCCATTCCTGCGTCACCCGCCTTTGCAGACTTCTTTGTGGCGGGATCTCTACCGCCATCGTCTTTGTCGTGTTCCAACAAGCGCAAGCGGCCATCGTCCACGTCGGTTTTGTTGCAAATACACAGGCTTCTCATGCCTCTGACTTCCGTGTCTTCACTGAAACGTGACTCCGGAGAGACGCTGCCTGGTCCAGTGGCCATGTTCTGGGTGATTTTATTCTGATTACAATGTACGCCACTGTGACGTCAGCGGAGAGATCTCGTTGACGTCACGCGATAGTTGGATCCCAAAGTTGCAGAGTTTCGGTGTTGGAAGAGGAAAACTTTGTTCGCATGAATTGGTTTACAATCAGGAAGAGTTAGAACTTAAAACGTATTTTTTTTTCCGAAACAACATCAATCATTTTCTTGTGGGTTGACTTGGTGATTTGATTAAACAATTTTTATCGGGTTATTTATAATTATGGAAACATGGGAAACGCTATTGGGTGTCATTCAAAATAAAAAGCAAATTTCAGTTTGATTTGCTCTTATTGTTCTTGTAATGCTTGTCTAGTATTGTCAGCGCATATTAGAAATGTTGTGTGTGTGTGTCTGCTTCTCGGCAGTCATTCGTACACAAAGTAATACCGTTGGTTACGTCAGTATTTTAACTCCGCATAGAGCTTTCCTCTTCGGAGACTCTTACCGGTCCCAAGCCCGGACAAAGGAGAAGGGTCGATCGTGGGGCCGACAACCCCACCTCGTAAATAAAACCTTATTATGGAAACCAAAACCAGAGAATAAAACATTTGTGGCGACGGAGGTGAAGCACACCAGGACACTTGACTGATGACGGATGACAGCCAAACTCAGCAGGGAGCTGGCGCCCCGATGGTGGATTCCCTGAAGCCAAAGAGGAGGACCAGAGTAGCAAGTTGGAATGTACGGACATTGTACCAGACCAGCAAGCTTGCTCAGGTGGCGAAGGAATTTGATAACTATAAACTAGACATCCTTGGAGTTAACGAAGCAAGATGGACGGGAGCAGGAAAGAGGAAATTAGCATTAGGACACACCATACCCTTCTCTGGAAGATCAGACGACCAGCACACAGAAGGAGTGGCCCTAATTGTCAATAACAGGCTGACGAAAGCACTGACAGAATGGATACCACTTGGACTTCTCAAGGCCAGATTCAACCCAAGATACACCAATTTGACAGTGATTGTATGTTACGCACCAATCGAGGATGCAACGGAGGAAAACAAGGATGTTTTTTTACGGACAACTGCAGGCAGCAACAGCGGAAGTAAGAACTCATGACATGCTGATGATCATTGAAGACCTCAACGCCAGAGGAGTTGGAGACAACAACAGAGGCACAGAACGGGTTATGGGAAAACATGATTTTGGAATCATCAACGACAACGGAGAGCGACTATACGACTTTTGGCAATAAAATGACCTGATTGTTGGAGGGACCTTGTTTCAACATAAGGATATCCACAAGATAACATAGACATCACCAGATGGAAACACCAAGAGCCAGATTGACCATATCCTCATCAATGGTAAATGGAGAAGCTCACTGCAAGATGTTCAGGTTTGCAGAGGAGTTGACATAGCATGTTATCACAACCTGCTGGTTGGTAACGTCACCCTGAAATTGCGCAAGGCAAAACGAGAACAGGAAAGGGGAAGACTGATCGACTAAGCCAGACTGGAAGATGCAGGGACAAAGCAAGTCGTCAAACAAGAACTCAAGAATCGTTTCCAAGTTCTTGGAGAAGAATAGGAAATGAACATTAACACTTTAATCAAGCTTTCAGAGACGCTGGTGAGAAAGTCTTAGGATATAAAAAGAAGAAGAAAGAAGAATGGATCCAGACAAAGACTTGGCAAAACATTGGAAAGAAATCAAGCAGAAAATAAACTCAACGAGATTAGAAAGGGCTAAGGACCAATTTAAGAGAAGCAGCACAAAAACAGATAGAGATGTAAAAATGTTGGCAAAGGTAGACAAGGTAGACAAAGGTAGACAAGGTAGCATATGTGGAAAGACTTGCAGACGAGGCAGAGGAAGCAGACAGAAGACAAGACTTCAATACATTATAGAGAATCACCAAAACTCTCTGGAAGGTACATCAACAATGATGTACCAGTGAAAGACAAGGAAGAAAACATCCTATTCAGTGAAGCTGATAAGATCGCACGGTAGGAAGAACATTTTCAGACCATTCTGAACAGACCAGAACCCTGCGTCATAGCAGATATACCAGCAGCACGAGAGGACCTGGACATCAACATAGATACACCAACCATGGACGAGGTGAAAGCAGCGATCAAGGAAATAAAGAGTGGTAAGGCAGCAGGAGTGGATGGAGTGACAGCAGAAATGCTGAAGGCAGAAGAAACAGAGACACCACGGTTACTAACAGAGATTTTCAGAAATATTTTGGAAAGTGAAGAAACACCAGAAATACGGAAGACTGGACTGATAGTCAAGCTGCCCAAAAAGCGACTTATCAGATTGTAACAACTGGAGAGGCATCACCTCGCTGTATCTCACCAGCAAGGTCTTCAACAAGATTATTTATAAGAGACTGGCAGAGACACTGGATGAGCATATCCGGCAAGAACAGGCGACCTTTCGAGCAGGACGATCTTGTTCGGATCACATCTTCACATTGAGGCAGATCCTAGTGCAAAGCAAAGAGTGGAAAATACCATTATATGCCAGTTTTGTAGACATGGAGAAGGCAATCGACAGCATCCTTCGCGATTCTCTGTGGAGGATACTGCTCTACAATGGAGTTCCTCAGGAACTTGTGAATATAGTGATCTGCAACAATGAATTGACTGGTAAATTTGACGTCACCACCGGGGTAAAACAGGGATGTATGCTATCCCCTTTCTCTTCCTCCTTGGAATTGACTGGGTCATGAAGAGTGTAATAAATGGAAAATGAGAGTAATAAATGAAAAATGAGAGGGATACGATGGACCCTTACCAGCCTTCTGGACGACTTGGATTATGCAGATGATATAGCGCTGCTCTCACACCGACATCAGGACATGCAAGCCAAGATCGACGACATGACAAGAAAAGCAAGAGAGATTGGACTGAAGATCAGCACCAAGAAAACGAAACACTTGAGGATGAATAGCAGAACAGAAGCAGCCATCATGGTACATGGAGAAGAAGTCGAGAATATAGAAGACTTCACGTACCTGGGCTCCAAAATGACAACCAGCGGAGATACAGAAAAAGAAATCAGAACAAGGATTTCAAAGGCCAGCCAAACATTTGCAACGCTTAGAAGCACATGGAGATCAAGGAACATCAGCACAAAAACCAAGATCATGCTATTTAAGAGCAACGTTTTAAGCACCCTTCTGTATGGAGCATAATCATGGAAGATGGCCAAAACCATCAGTCACAAACTAGAAGTTTTCCAGAACAGATGCCTACGCAGAATCCTCAACATCTTTTGACCAAACACCATCTCGAACGCTGCGCTACATAAGAGGACAACTACCAAACTCATATCCCAAGAAGTACAGATGCACAGGTAGAGATGGATCGGACTCTCCAAATGCCACCTACAACCCTGCCCAGAGTTGCCCTCAGATGAACACCTGATGGCCACAGAAAGAGAGGCAGACCAAAGGAGACCTGGAGGGGAAGAGTAAAGATAGATAGATAGAGAGAGAGAGATAGAGAGAGAAAGAGAGAGAGAGAGAGAGCGTGAGAGAGAGAGAGAGAGAGAGAGAGAGAGAGAGAGAGAGAGAGAGAGATGGGCGAATGACAGACGAAGGTGGCGAGCTCTGGTGGCGGCCTTATGCGCAAACCCGCGCTAGGAGGATTAATCTAATCTATGTCAGCATTTATGTATTTATTGTTGTTTGTCTCCTTTTAATATTTCGCCTTCTGAGTTGTTCTGTTAAGCGAAAATACCACATTCAGCCAATAGGCAGACATAATGAGAACTTCGTGTGTTTACATTTTGTTTAGCCATGAAATATAAATGTTACAAACACAATATATACATTTAGTACACACATTGGTCTGTTCAATTTGGACTTACTACTTTTATACGTTTAACAAAATGATAAAGCTAGAGACACTGGGCAGAAAATATTTTGTCAAGGAGATTAAGAACAAAATAAAAATTCGGGTGTTAATTAGAACCATTTCCAAATAGACTGATGTGAACCAATATATTGAGGGGTGCGACAGGTGTCTCAACTTCATATCTCCCATCTGCTTTTGGGGCCAACCACCCATCTCCCACATTTTTGTGGGATCATTCTCCAATCTCCCACCATTTTGTGAGAGTCCACTTCCCACCAGTCTAATGTCACATCTATTTTTATTTATTTATTTCTTATTTAAGGCTCACCTCCCGCCCCCCACCATTTTAAAGACCAACCTCAAACATCCACACTTCCCCCTCATTCGTACTTGGATTATTCAGATTGAATAGCCTAAACACTATCAAGAATACTGGAAGGTACGTTGGTCCTACAAGAGTGAGATAGACAAGTACGTGACGAAGTCCAAGTCGTGTTGACGTCATCCTGTGACGTCATTCACTTCAACATCGGTGACAATAGCGTAATGCGCACAACGATCGCACGGCAGGTTCGTTCGATCGCAGAAATCTCGAAGATTGCAGTACTTTAATACGGAATAATTTTGCGTGAGTGCAGAACGCTTCGTTTCAACTACGAATATCACTACAAGAAACAGCAACATTATTTCACCCGCATTCAGACGAAGATAGTCCTAATCTACGACGAGTGAACACACTATTTACGACTGTCAGTGTCTGTGCAGGCCCCTATGTTTATAGCTTATTATAGTTACATTGCTAGCAACGTCAAATTCGCATTGTATTTTTGGATGTTACCTTAACAGAATTGTTCATAATAATAATATATAAAATACTTCTATTGCGCTAAGACCCTGAGACACAAGCTCGGCAGCACACCGAAACATAAGGGGTTAAACAGTTCTAACTGTAAACAGGTGGATTGGTACACTGGGGAGCTATGGAGGGTAAGCAAGTTTAAACAAGTGGGTTTTTAATTCACTTCGAAAAGTTGGTTGTTATATTTCCAACAGACTTAACACTAACACGGAGTGAGTTCCACAGAATCGGTCTGGAAACTGAGAAAGTTCTGGTTCCGACGTTTGTCTTAATACTGGGAACAAAAAGTAGATTAGAATTAGATGATCGAAGCTGTCTGGGCTGTCTTGCAGGAATGAACAGTGAATGTATATATACTGGTTGCTTGGATGAAAGTGCTTGATAGGTAATTGTACAGATCTTAAAAATAATGCGATATCGGACAGGGAGCCAATGCAATGATTTTAGAAGTGGCGAGAGAAACGAAGAGACCGGGTAACTACCCTTGCCAAACAATTTTGCATATGCTCAACAGCCTCACCCTCCCACTGCCGCGCTGGAGGTGACGGCAGCTGTCTGAGAAGGTGCAATATTATTTACATTTTCCTGTTGTCAACCAGTTATGTAGTTGGTCTCTCAGCTCATCTTCTAGTGCTTTTTGAAAAAGTCAGCTTTCAATGGTCTTGATCATCGGTGGCTGTATCCCAGCTGTTTCTGGCGGTGCTCGTCATCTTCATGTCACGCGTACAGGTGTCTTTGTATCAAAGAAGATAATTCTGTATACGACCGACAACCATGCGTTGGATGTCGTCGAGCCATCGCAGACGTCGCTGTCTTAATAGTGTGTATATGTTGAAAGAAAATGCATGATTCCGGACATCTGTGTCCTGTGAGGAGATGACGAGGATGGGTCTAAGTCAGCGAAGGTGAAAACTATCCAGTCGCTTCTCCGGCCGTTTCTATGTTTTCCATGCCTCACTACTGTAGAGGGGTATGCTGGGAACACATGTCTGCTATACGCGTGTTAATGTCGGCATCCAGTGATAAATTACTTGTAATTATGGAGCTTACGTATGAAAACCTATCAACAACCTCCAGTGTCACGTTGTCGATGTTTGTTTGATGGTGACACAACAACGTCCTGCCTATGACAATTATCTTTTTGATGTTGGTGGTCAACCCAAATTCTTTGTAGGCGTAGGATAGTATGTCCATTAGTTGCTGGAGGTTTTCATCAGTGTGAACTGCTAGCGTGGCAGCATCAGCGAATATGAAGACTAGTCTTTCAGACGGGCTGAGTTAAACAGTTATCCATCAGTTCTGATGCATAAGTATGACCCTGCATGTGTTTTTGTAATAGCATCAGGGAGAAGAAATGCAAAGCTATTTGAAGGGTCATACGGACTGGATACCTCGCTATATAAGAACGCACCTTTCTACCTTTACCATCATATTGTCGACGAAGGAGACCACACTGAGCTGCGTTGGGAAAGCCAATTTTCTCCGCTTCTGCTGAGAAGGTCGAATGCCTTAGTAAGGTCGATGAAGGCAATATACAGTGGTCTTTTTTGTTCACGATACATGGGGCACGGGATTGATGCGTTTAGCTAGAATCTGCACTCTGGCTAGGGCAACGCGGGCAAAAGGTGTTCAGACGACGCCCAACATAGAGATGCCACGGTTGCAGTCGCTGTGGTCGCCGTTGCTTTTGTTACTCTCTCTCCTTCTTCCAGCAGAGAAGTTCACGCAGGTGAATCGATTTATTGTCCACTTGCCACCTTGATGTCATCGTTTTGGGAATATGGCTCAATCTAGTTTTTTAAATGTGCTTTTTCAGGCGGTACGGCGTCGTATGAAAAATGTATAACGTGTGTCAAAACTGATGTTCTAACAGCATTCATTCCGATGCATACACACATACACACGTACACACGTTTGTGCCATATGTTCGTTCTTCTCCCAAATCTACTTGTTTCCATCATTAGTTCTAGTGTTGTGCCTATATGTCATGTTTGCAGTTTCTTTCCGATATAGCCTATATTTAGGTTGCATAACATCAACATTTTAACAGTTCAGTAATTACTATTATCGGATACACGTAACCATAACCCAGCCTAATATTGCAAGCTACAATGATATGAGTGTGTCGTATGTCATGTCATGCAGAATCGAATGATGGTGCGACCGCTGAAGAAAAAGGCCAAGTTGTGTCGGCCGAGAGACATAACTAGAGCCGAACAGTCCGGAGACAGTGCCAGTCTAGAAACAGACGACATGTTTGTGTAAGCTCAAACATATTTAGTTCCTGTCTGGAGACGCTTTCGTTTCGCAAGCAACATAATTACCACCGTGGCTGCGAGGAATTGGGTCCGACATTGTTTTCAGTGCTCCTTTTAGGAGTGAGAGTGGTGAGATGGAGATGATTGAGTGGAGTTCCCCCTAAATATTACCGCAGTTAAATACTTTGTAAATGGAGATAGTATCCCAGCCTGTAAACTATTGATACATGTATTCAAGCCTCGTAGAATTAATAACTACATATCTATTGCCAGCCTTGTTTATTTGTATCAGTGGTCGTATTACAGAGGTTCCAGTAATAGGGCACATTTGATAAAATTTAAATGCATTTCGTAAACATGTGTCTGCACATTAGCGATGATTAAATGGTGATGATGCCTGCGACTTGTGCGTTCACTGTCAGTGTCACTGTGCAGACCGCTACACCGGACTGAAGGCAACCACTGCCTGCCGACTCTCGGGGGCTCCGGCGACGCCAGAACAACCACGTCGAGTCCCATTTGCACGCGTAAGTACAACATATAGAACCAGAGCCTGATTAACTATGGTATAAGGGGCCCCGCAAAGAGATTTTGTCGGACTTCAGCGCTGTCAAAACGCGCAAGTAGTTAATTAATCAGTGTTTGAGAAAGTTAAACATATGTAACATCAGATCTGACTATTAACACGATTACATATCTAGAACTAGTGGTAACTCAATTATTATTAAATTTTGGAAAAGGTAAATGCCTACACATAGGACACGGGAACTTGAGTGTAAACTATAAAATGGGAGATAGTGTCCTAGGTACTAATGTAAAAGAACAGGATTTAAGAGTAACAATAAGTGTTGATATGAAAGTTTCAGGGCAGTGTGGCATTGCAGCTTCAAATTATGATAAAATTCGTGGATTGATTAGGAGAAATATAACATACAAGGAAAAAAAGCTAATTATACATCTACATAAGCAATAGCTAGGCCTCATTTAGTATATTGTATACAATCTTGAAGACCATATCGTAAGAAGGGTATAGATACGCTTGAACGAATGCAGAAGAGAACAACTAAGACTATTCCAGAACTGAGAGACCTGAATTATGAAGAACGTCTAAAATAATGTGGTTTAACAAAACTAGAGACAAGGAGTTTAACAGGAGATCAAATTGAAGTATTTAAGATATTGAATGGGTGTGAAAATATTGATAGAAATAATATTTTCTCACTCAAGAAAGAAAACAGAACTACAGGACATAAGGTAACATTAGTAAAGGATCTGGGTAGATCGGATATCCGGAAGTACTCGTTCTCACAGTGGATAATCAATGAATGAACAAAGTAACTACACATTACATAACTGCTAGCAGCGTGAATGTTTAAAAACAAAGTTGACACATATTTCAGGAGGGCGGATTACACATAGATTAACATGTTGCACTCTCGGTAAGCCAATGGCTTCCTTGTAATTCTTGCTTTTCATTGTAAGCTGTATTTGTTGGTTTTTCATCATACGCTGTAATCTCTTGTGTGTATATTTGCACGCCGTCGTCGACAACAATATGTGAATGCTTATACTCAAACATAGTGACGTTGTGGTTAAAAGTCGGACTCTCAATCGAGCCCGGGTTCGAATCCCGTTGATGCCACTTCGAAGCTTGAGCAATTTCGTTCACTCTACGTTGCCTCAGTTCAATCAGCTGCCTAAATGAGAACTTGGCTATAGATAGTGCTGGATATTATCATGCTAACGAGTAGTCTTCGCGCAGTAATTGCTTTGGGTGTTTGTCATTATTGTCTGCAGGTGTATGACCTATCAACGTATGTGATTATACTTTATTTTCTGTGTACTTACAAATGTTAAACTTTACACAGGAAGGCAATTATTTTACATCACTTCGCGCAGACAAATGTGATAAAAAAGCGTAATTGTCGAAACAGGGCTAGTTGAGCGACCCAAGGCGGTAGTTGTTTAAGGGTTAAAAAATGAAGACGTGTTTTGCTTTACTCCAAAATGCATAATTCAATTAATCTTTCCGAGCAAATTGGGACATCGGATGAGCAACGACAACTTATTAATACTTAGTTACACTGGTTGCGACGCGCCTATTATTCTATATTAATGAAGTGTGTTGAATTGTTAATTAAGCGTGTTAACTTGTCAGTGATGTGTTGTATCCATTTGGTAGTTTGTCTGAGCTGTTATGGCGTTTTAGTAGAAGGCATATGTAAATTATTACAAATAATGCGTTTACCCACTATGACTCAACTTAAGCTACACTATGGCTCAACTTACCTCACACCAAGTTTTAGTTGAACTAGTTTACCAACCTTGTTTTTATCAGCTACATATAATTATCTATGCTTATTAGATGTATAATATTGTTATAAAACGATGTACTAATAATCATAATTTATGTAAGTACAACAATGTCGACTTTGACATTATGATTCGGTCCTAGATATGGAAAAGAATGAAAACTGGCTCAACTAGCACTATTTTTCCTAATATCCCATTTGTTACAAAATGTACACGTCAAACCACTACGAATTCCTGTTAACGCAAAAAAAAACTAAAACTAACCTGTTAAAAAACCTTCCTTAATTAATTTCAAACGTGGCACCGCATGTGTCTACAAGACATAGTGGAGGATATGGACGCAAAATCAGTAGTGGATTAAGACATTCGTGGGCCCAAGGCACCCGACACTTTCATGGGCTCCAAGTAAGCCAACCACAAGATTTTTAAGCTAGCATTTTACTATTTATACTCACACAGCATAGTGTACACGAATGAATCAATAAAGCCAATGCACGAACAGTTCTTCTTTTAAAAGGCAACCATTGCAAGTTGCAGATCGCAGATATTGTCGTGGTGTACGGTAGGCTGGTAGCGATTGTCGAAGTCGATTAACACCATCTCACACCTAAGGCTTAGCGATGCGTAGTCTACAGTTTTACCTTGCGTATTTTCTTGATGGCAAACGAGCTAATAATGCCATGAACCGAGAGTGAACGCATCATTTTCGACTCTATGGCTAAAACTGACAGAGCCGACAAGCGCGACTCACCCATCGTGGAACGCTGGTAGTGTTTGATACGTTTCAGTACCGAGAAAGATCGCTCGCCTTCGCAGCTTGAGCCGAAAATTTACAGAAAGATCCGTAGCGCAATCTCAACGTTAGGGAAACGAGATCGAATTTCCGTCAACACCCCGAAGCGTTCATAGACATTCGTGTACGCGGTCTTCCGTTTCTTGATTTTGGAAAGTAATCTATCATTGAAGACTAGGTACGTGTTCACTCGGAAGTTCTCTCGACAGTCGCTCACTTTTACTTCTTCTGGTGTTTCGTCTTGGAACAACTTTCTCTTTCTTTGCTCGCTTGTTTTCATCATCGTAATCAAGTCCTGGTGCAACGGATTTTGTTTCATTCTCGAATCGATCGAACCTTTTCGAGTCACGCAAAGAATGGATGTGTTCCAGCAAGACACGGTAATGCATAACCACTGAACCAATCTCTCAATTCCTGGAGCTTGGAATGCCTTGATAACTCGGTTCAATGAGTCCAGGATGTTGTTCCACACAATGCACATAAGAACGATGTTCAGAGACCTCAGTTTGCTCACCAAAGACTTTGCCTCGAGCACGACGAGTGGAGGTTGGGTAGAAGTTCTAGCTATCGCGTCAACAGAGTTTTGTATTACTTTGTAGTTTAACGCCAGCGCCTTCACGGCATCTGCCTGAGCAGACCATCGTGTTTCTGATAGGTTCTTTACCACTGCAGACTGTTTCGATAGGTTCTCTAACAGTTTCGACCACCTGTGTGGCGAGGCTGACAAGAATGTGTAAAATCGCTGAACGATGCCGAAAAACCTGACCGCATCAGTGCTGGATTCGACCGCTGCAATCCCAACTAAATTTACGCTATGCGCTGCGCATGGTACCCATTCAGCATGAGGGTTCACCTGGTGAAATCGTGTCTGGACTCCAGAATAAGTTCCAGACATATTGCTCGCATTGGTGAAATCGTGTCTGGACTCCAGAATAAGTTCCAGACATATTGCTCGCATTGTCGTACATGTCCACGGCAATCCTCAAGTGTTTCGAACAAGTGTTTCCCCTCGTGTATATCAATGTCTATGAAGGCCAGGAAGCGTTCCACAAGTTGTCCGTCAATCCGAACGTATCGTATGACGATGCTCTGTTGATCGATGTGTGCTATATCAGGTGTGGAATCTATGCTGATAAAGTAGTACTTCGCCTTCTTTATTTCAGCAATTATTTTCGCTTTCACCCTGTCCGATAAGAGCTTGATGCACAATCACACATTGTTGAAGAGAGATATGATAGTTGACCTCTTCCTTTATTCCCATATCGGCGAATATGTTCGGCCAGAACAGGGTCGAACTGTGAGAGCAACTCTAACAAGCCTAAGTAGTTACCATTGTCCTTCTGCCCAAACAATTCGGTGTGGCGTCGGAACGGGTGTCCTCTCTCGCCAAGAAGGTAACAAGGCGAACGATGTGCTTGAGGAGTTCGATCCAGTATTGCTGCTCATTCTCCAGCTGCTTTGCAATCGCAGAATCAAGATGGTGCGCTTTGGCATGTTCGAACCCCTTCTTTACAGCTACTAAGTGACTATCGCTACGCTCATGTGTTGTGATTCTGTGCGCATTTTTCCAGTCATTGAAACTATTCAGAGAAAAGCTATCACTTCCGCTCCTGAATAGCTTACATACATAATAATAAACATTTCCAGTTGATGGAAAATACACCAACCAATCCCTCGTTACACTCTCGTCTTTAGCAAGCCATCGAACAAAGAATTTCCGTTGTACGTATCTTGTCTTGGACGTGTACGATCTCGCAGATTTGTGAAGATCCTTGTCCAAGTTCTGTGATGGTGGGTTTCTTGTAAAATGGTCTATCAATTCCCGAGTCATTTTTCAATCTGCCGGGTCGTCACTGTAAGTCTGCCGGAGGTCTGTCAGCTGACAGCCTTCAAGTGGTTCCTCACGTCCGCAGTAGGAGGGTCATCGTATGTTGCAAAAGGTGTCAACGATTCTGTCACTTCAGCCACCTGATCTTGAATGTCATCACGAGCAGATACAGATGTAGACGTACCGTATTCTCCATGTCCGGATTAACTGCGATGGTCGTTGTCTCTCGGCTTCAAAATTCCAAGCAAGGATCCCTGGTTGATTTGGCTTCTTCGTTTTGTTTTTGCTTTTTCTGACGTTTCGAATGACCACTTTTGTATTTACGGATATATGCTGATGACAGCAGAGTGTACACCGAAGATGGTTCTGCAAGAATTTTAATGATATCGTTGTTCAACAACGAATGACATTGATTCTGCAATATTTGTTGAAAATTGTGAACATTTTGTTTGTTACAATGGAAACGGGGACGGGGGGGGGGTGTTAATCGATAGAGTGCCCTACCATGAATTAAGGTGATAACAATCAACCAAAACCACTTTTTGAATTACCACAATAAAAAACGCAACATACACAAATCTTTCATATTTGACCGAATGTTGTGTTAACATGTCCAAATTAAAACACAACTTTTATTATTGTCTTCATGGTTTTCTTGGGCAACAAATAAAAGAAAGGGTGGGAAGAGCAGTTTTTTGCAATTTTTACCCATTTAAATAAGCTTGCCATATATGAAACACTTTTTGTCTGCAAAACGTCAGATGTCACAGGAGACGTTATAGCAAAAACCAGAAATAATTGTAATTGTACACTTTTTTGCATTTTTACTGTAAAGTCCTGTGATTTTCATGCTGAATTGCTAAATTCGTCAAATCATATTCGGTCCGTTTTATTACAGGCAGCGGAAATCTGCATTCGTCCTCCTCGTCGGAGAGCGAAGGCTATTTTGCGCGAAGCAGAAAATCGACGAACGGAAATTACAAGATGAAACCGAAATAAGACATTCGGCGAACTGTACCTTTTTGTAGACATAACGCGATAAAACCGGAGACAGCGGCGACAATCACAGTGCGCGGGGACTTGGCTCCACCCCGATTAACGAATAAGGTACTCCTGACTTAAAGGGACACGCGATGATCTTGGCATTTGACTTCAGCAAATAGTCACAAGTTCACGTAGACCAGAAACGCCCCAAAACATTAGGATGGCGTTATCACACATTTATAAGAATATAGATCTAAGGCGTATGCGTCAAAACAAAAGAAATTGAAATACAAAACAGGTCTATACAATCGCCAATCTCGTCTGGCTATGTAGCATTTGAGTGAAATAAAATATTACTTGCTGATATCCTTGTGTGTTCTACAATGATGTTCTCGGTGGCTAAATCGCAATACACAATAATTGCCACAAATTCACTACCTCGTGTCCTGTCTATTCCCCTGTTCGTCCTTCAGTTTCTCTACATACTACTACGTTTAGAAATATAACAATAGAAACATATTTAACAGATAACTGACAAGGAGGACCACTTGTAGACAATTGTATAAATTTCCATCAATGCTGAAAAATGCACATACCGGCCACCACTCATTTACATAATATATACAAACATATTTTGTCCACTATTGAACTCCTATGCATCTCTATTCGGAAAGACGTATATAGTAGACAAGATGGCGGAGTATACAAGAAAGCGGCCTTGCCTCCAGAAATAAATATATTGAACCCAAACCAGCGGGCTATTGTCTACACGAGTACGGTGAGATCCAAGATGGAATATGTCTCATTTGTTTGGATGGCATCTTTCTTCCATTTAAGCTCAGAACTCTAAGTTAGCCACATATAAATGTGGCTAGAGTATTTTCCCATGAAACACCGCTAGGCAGACTTGATGCCATCAATGAACTATTTCTTTGCTGTGGCAATTCCATCTTCAAACACTGCTTGCCATAAGAGGTCATTCCTACTGACTGTCTCTGAACCGAACTCCCAGATAAAACAATTACAATCAAGGAATGGAGAAAGCGCCCACAAGCACCATCGTGAAACGCTGGTAATCGCTGATACGTTTCAATATAATTATTAAAAAGATCGCTCGCCTTAGCAGCTGGAGTCGAACATTTACACATAGACCTGTAGCGCATTGTCAACGTCGGGAAAATTGGTAATCAGAGCTTATTTTTGCTTGAAGAAAAAATAGCATATCGGCACCTGCTTTGAAGTGTTCGCCTTTTGTGAACAGACGGAATTCTTTCTCAAGTATATGTATCGTAATAGCGCATGAGTTCTTCGTAATATCGCTGTCGGCGATCGATCGAATCTCGGTCAACACATCGAAACGTTTATAAACATTCGTAAAGACGGCCTTCCGTTTCTTGATTTTTATAGAGAGTAGGCATAATCGGCCCGCGATAAGGCCTCTTTCTTCGTCCCGATAATGAAATATGCAACAAAAACGCATTGGTATAAAACTGTTAGATTATTACCCGACCACAACTCGTTCATGTTCGTTTATGGCCGCCATCTTGGAAAGGAATTAATGCTGATAACGTAGAGTAATGATACCTCTAATGTCATTTAAACCTTAAAACAGATACATCAGGGTTATTTCGGGAATATCCAGTCTGGAAAACTATGCTCGATTCTCGCAAAGTTCGAAATTAGCTCACCAGATTCATTCACGTCTAGAATGAAATCAGGTATAACACATTGCAAGATACATGCCTCCCTCTTCTTGTTTTCTTCGGGGCCGCACGCAGGAGGCATTTCTCACAACGAAGGATATTTTGATTGTCAGTCGTTTTTGCGCTCGCCAGGTCGAGATTTATAACTGGATCTGTACTCACTCGACCAATGAGTACATAGAGTACTACAGAAGTGTAGTCAACGCATTGTTCTCCAGGTTCGAAACGATTTTAATCTTGTACATCACACGGCTACGTACATAGTAGCAATATAATCACTCACGATGACAAATCAAAATAAACAGTGAAGACATCTATCACTGTAAACCGTAAAGAAAAGTAGTGAATGTAAACATCACTTATAATGTATACAGACTCTTAAAGTCTAGAAGATTTAACAAGAAAATTCTGACCGGAAATTTTGAAATCTAATGCTAAAGCAGGTATGGCCCGCCAAGACCACCCTTACTGAAAATTTGGATGCCTAAAATTCAGCATGACTACACACCTCAGTGTGAATTTAAAATAGTTTTGCCGCCCCCTTGTAAACGCTCCTCCGGGGTATTTATACTGCCAGTTTTCCAAAATCAGACGCCGTCACTAGAGGCGCTGTGATTGCTTAAATACCCAATACGCTTTACTATTGGTCAACTTGTTAAATCCACCCACCCTCTCAACCACTGGACAATGACGTCTGCCAGTCTTCCTTTCCCAATTTTGCAAGTTAAACTTTTGAACTCTTGGAGCTGCGCTAAATCCAGGGTTTCCAGGGCTCCTTCTCGGTTCCCCAATTACGTTGACCGTCGGGTCAGAACAATTTAGCAAATGTCAGGATTAAAGGGAAGGCTGAAGCGTCTAAACAGTACCATCAATCTTTGGCACCATATGGATTTTGTCCATATCCACTTGGGTGCTTTAACTATAAACTTTTAGAAACCTGTTTTCTGTTGCTAATCTAGGCTTAATACATCGAATAAACTTCCAAATGACTTACTTACATTAGCGCATAAAAACTAATTAAATCAAACTGGCCTATACTTTACAACCAGTTGTCCAGGTATCTTCTCGATTAGAGGTTTATTCGACAACAAGTCACTTCACGTACATTTCACAATCACATAAAATCGCAACCCCGGCACATTAGCACACCGTACCATCGGTAACATCTTTCGTTGAAATTTTAAAAGAGTTGGTAATTTAGAAACCAAACATAACGCTAGTGCAAACTGGCTTGGCTTATCTATGCGGAAATTTTGAAGAGTCTGAATGTTGGGAACATTTTCGTAGCTTCCATCATGGAGCGTACACATCGAGTTTCGCTCCCTGAGTGCGCAAATCTGTAACCTTTCAAAACAAGTCAATGGCTTTCCCAGAAGTTTCTAATATGAACGTACGCATGCGTGAACATCTCCTGAATCTACCAAAATCATCCAAGACCATATGCGTGAACAGGCCGACTCCACACAACCTCCCTGAAAAAAAAACATTTGCATTTTCGCATAATTATTATATGTGTACGGTGTGGGTGGCTGTCCGATAACTGGCCAAATGTTCACCCGCCCGCTTATGGGTCGGGCCATGGTGAGACTTTGAGGAAGCCGGTTGACAACCCATTAATAAACTTCTAGGCACGGGAAACGGTGTCCTCTTCCCGACACTCGCCTAATTATTTGACTCACAGAATGTACGACCCGTTGGTTCACTCTGCCAACGAGGCGTATCTGTCGTTTGCACTCCGAAACATCGGCGTCGGTAGCCGTACCGAAATGTTTTGAAATGTCCCCGAACAAATTAATAATACCTCGTTTTTATCTATGCACTGGGTTATCGTAAGTGTAACTATTGTTCAATCAATCTCGTCAATTCGTAAGTCCCACGCATCCGTCGTTTCGTTGGTTAGTTCATGAACCGCGCGTAATTCATTGATAACCATCTTGAATCGTTGGAGCGTAGATCGTAATCCTGGTATCTCAGTTGGTGTTGCTATATGGTTATCAAAACAACCGAAGTCGCAACGTGACTGCGAGTCTCGTCGCTTTCCGTCACCAGTAGTCCATCCGGCAAGAACAGTACATGCATGGTTCGTTGAATCGTATATCTGTGCCGTCAACATCGGCAGACAGTACAACAGTCATTAATGCAGTCAAAGTCATTAACGTGTAAAACACGCCACCGGATGAACGGCTTTCAGACGGCATCTTTTTGAACGAATTCTGTCGGAGCCAAATTTCGTCGCTTTCTGAAGTGTGAAATCATAGTGTAGACTAGTAGCGTCTTCCAGTTTGCTATTATCCCCATCCCGATTAGTCACCCCAACCACTAACCAGACATCATCTTCTTTCCAATATACAGCCGGCTCCCCGGGTTTTCTGCCATTCTCCCTTCCTTCTCTCTCTCTCTCTCTCTCTCTCTCTCTCTCTCTCTCTCTTCCTTTCTGTATATCCCCCTCTCTACCTGAGCGGCCCCCCATATTAGGCCAGCCAAACTGTCTCTCTATTCGCTAGCGTTAGTCTAGCATGCTGGACCAGTCGCCGCCCGGTTTACCTTATTTGTCAACCCTCTAGCACCAGCCGAGGTCTACCCACGCAGACCAGTATCTGCGTCATTGCTCAATCGGTCTGATGTTTTAGCAATAATTCTCCCCTTGTCAATGGGAATTAATGTTTCCCAAAGGAGCATGGCTAACTGACTCGGACGGTTGATCTGTCCTCTCCAGGGGATCCTAGAAAAGGTCCACGGTTGATTTATGTCCAGCCAGGTGTGGCTGGTTTCCTGCAAGAGGGTTAGCATTTACCTGTATTTTGCGTTTACTGCTTTCAACCCGTATAATACTATCCATGTCTTTACTCAATGTCTTTACTCAATGTCCGTCTCGATGTCACTGTCAGAGTGAGACAGGTCAGCAGCCAGTTGTGTTCGTTGTGATCACAAACATAAATAGAACACCCGTTAGTCTATAGGGGAATGATTAATGGTGTAACTCTATGGTCGTGATAGGGTTCTAAGGGCCGGTCGACATTCCGCTGTGTTCGGACGTTCTGTCGGTCGTCTGGGGGCGTGGCTAACACGTCATCTGATGTGGAGTTACGACCTTGGTTTGGGGCTCTCAGATTCCGCCAATGCGGATGTCGCCATTGTCAGTCATAGTGCTGTCGGGGACCGTATCATACCTGTGCAGCGTTATCACTGTCATTCCTCTGACGGGGACCGTTTCTCGGAACTGGCCAGTGTATTCACCGTCATTCTGTTGATGGGGGGCGGGCCTGTCATTTCTCTTTGTTCAAAACTTTAGTCTTACCCGACCGTTGATGGTGTAAAAATACAACAGGACCCTTAACACGCGTGACAACCCATTCTGGATACCAGCGGCTTGTTAACGATCGATACTCGACCTTCTGCTCTAATTACAACAGAATCTCCAGGGGATATTTGCTGTTCGTTCGCTTTTCTGGCAAGTCGCTCACGATTATATTTACGACTGTCCTCTGTCATAGCACGTGCGATTTTTAGAGCCGTCGCTAAATCATCCAGTCGGTTGTCAAAAGTTGCTCGTTGGAAACACGCATAATGTCTTTTCCAAGGGCATGCGTAGTTTAATGCCTATCTGTCATAAGACAGTGTACGTGGTGTAGACTCGTTCGATAGGCCAACAGGGCGTCATTTAGAATAGATTCCCACCTGCTTGGTTCGTTATTTACCGCTTAATTTCTGGATCTGGACCTTTCAATCTTCCCGTATGACTGGGGGTGGACGGGGTGCATATGGTGGTACGGTGTTCGATTCATAACTGTTCTAAATACCTTTCATTGCGGGGTAAAAACTCGTTATAGTGAATGCACTCCAAACATTCTCGTTAGTTTTAGAAGGTATTGGAAATGTTTCAGCCCATGCATCCTGTGCAAAAGTCAACTGCAGTTAAATTGTACTTATTCCCTAGGATTCCACAATGAGTCCTATCAAATCAGCTGCTATAATTTGGATCGGGTAAGACGTACGCTGTTGGCATCTCGCCCATCGTGACTCGTTGAAAGTGCCGATTGTGTGTTATACAGACCGCGCAGTGGCGTAATTGCAATCGAACATTCCTACGTAACCCCGTCCAAACATATGCTCCCTCCCGTAATCCGTCCGACCGTTTTCCGTAGCGCTAAATGTCCAAATTCCCTATGTGCTCGGTCGATAACTGCTTCAATGTAGGCTGTTGGTAGGACTAATCTGGGTAGAGGAGTGCCGCTAAATTAGGTGGCTTCGTACTGGATTGTACCACATTTAATATTTCATAATATTCGTCATCTTCCTCTTTACCTCGCCGCCACAGTCCAGGAAATTCCTTCCGTTGATCATTCGCTACCGTTTGAAGGTTTAGCCGTCGTGGATTACTGGCAGCTAGTATGTCAGTCACGTCATCGTCGTCAAGAAGAGTGCCGGGTCAAATGGTTCGTCCGTATCGATTATTACAATGTCGTTATGGGTGTCATGTTTAATACGCGATAACATATCCGCTCTGACTTGACCTTTCCCTGGTCTTTAGGATATGGTCGCCCCAGATGACTCCCACCTCTGTATTTTTGGTATTATTAATCGACTTTGTGAATAAACTCAGCAAAGGTTTGTATACATGTTAAACTGCGCTCCATACAAATACATAAACCTCTTTCTCAATTGTCGCACACTTCCGCTGTGTGGTCAACAGCGTGTGACTGACATACTGTATCACTTTTTGGTAGGCTGGTCCTATTGCACATTCCTAACTCTGACCTGACTTCCTTGACGGTGGTTAATGGTTGCAAATTAGCTATCGCTGCTACTTTGTTCGGGTCTGTCTGAATTCCATTCGCGTTAAGTATTATAGCCTACCCCAGAATCTTTACTGGCGCATATGGTGGGCTTAAATTTGAGCCCCGCATGTCTGAGTCTGTCGAACACAAATTGTAAATGTCTTACATGCTCCTTTTCATTTTGTGCTAAAGACCAAAATATCGTCGATGTACACATTTACTAATTAAATCAGCCAAGACCTTATTCATCTCTTTTTGGAAAAACTTTCGAGCTGTTTTTAACCCAAATGGGACCTTTTTGAACTCGTAATGACCTGCTTGGCTGATGAACTCCGCTTTAGGAATGTCTTACTCAGCAACAGACATCTGATGACATCCGGCATTTAGGTCAAGTGTCGAATATAGATCATAGTGTCGAATATAAGCGCTTCCACAAACCAAGTCAAATATCCCGGAGAGTGTTGTATCATCAGCATACATAATGAAGCTAAACATGTTACTGAATTGCGGGAAATCATTTATGTAAATAGTAAACAATGAAGGTCCTAGAATTGACCTTGTGGAACTACGATTTATACTGGTAGGATTTCTGATTGCATTTCTTCAATTTCAACGTACTGTTTTCGGTTGCTTAAATCATTTTCAAATAAAAGTAGAGTTGAACCATCCAGGCCGTAGTACCTTAATTTATTTAATAAAATATTATGGTCAATGGTATAAAAGGCCTTCGAGAGATCGAGAAATATATTAATTGGCACATCGTTAATGTCCGTTGGATTAATAATTGTATCTATCAGTCCAAGCGCAGCATACTCTGTGGAGTGCTTATGTCTAAAACCATATTGATTATCAAAAAGAAATTTAGATTCATTAAAGTATGAAAATAACTGAATAGAGAAAAATTTTCAAACACTTTTGATAGTATTGATATAGAAATAGATCCATAATCTTTTTTAATAATGTGGGATCATCTTTCTTAAATATTGGAATTACTTTGGCAATTTTTAGCTTACCTGGAAAAATTCCAGTATTTAGCACTTGATTTATTAACATAGTCAATTACTTTATAATTGCAGGTTCAATTGTTTTTAGCAATTTTGAATAGATACCATCGAATCCACAATCCATCCCATCGAATATTCTGTGTGTAGATTATTATAGACTACTTTCTTTACTGTTTCTTCGTCTACAATTTGAATTTAAAAAACTGAGTTTATTTGTTTATTTAGATAATAACATCAATCTTTGGTACCTTCATATTTGATATCACTTACTATAGTCTGAGCTATTTTTGTAAAAAAAGTTATTAAAATTTGTTTGCAATAATTTGTTTGTTTGTTATTTGTGTGCCGTTTTCTTCAAAATAAGTTGGTAATCTGTTTTTGTTAGAGAGACATTCATTTGTAGTTTTCCAGGTATTTCGTATATCATTTTTAAGACGAGAAAAACGAGATTCAAAATACATTTGTTTATCTGCCCTAATGTTTTTCTTTAATATCATATTGTAAATTTTAGGATTAATTTTTAGAAGTTTCATAATTTGCTGAATTGGGATTTGTTAAGTTTAACTGTTTATACAGTTTTTCTCGATATATCATTGATATTAGCAAGCCTTGAGTGAGGCATGTTGATTTGTTGTGTTTGTATTTATTAAATTTTACTAATTTGCTTGGCATGCGTTTGTTTTTTGCACGTGTAATTTGTTCATGTATCATATCGTAATTTAAGTTTAGGTCAGCGGTTGGACTTTTGTTTAATATATCATAAATCTCTTCTGATTTTATTTCATTCATAACATTTGTCATTGTCTCTACATTTAGTGTGTTCATTTTGACATATCTGGGAGGAGAGTACATATTTACAGTGTTGTGCATAATTATGAAATACGGCTGGTGATCAGAAAATCGTTTAGTTAATGTCCTTGCGGTACATTCTAGCATGGATTTTGAAATTTATAAAATAAATTATCTATAAGAGTGCCCGTTGTTCTAGTGAATCTAGTTGGAAGAGTTATTTGAGGGTAAAGATTATGTGATATTAAAGTATCAAATAAGCTACTAAAAATGTCATTTTCATTTAATTTATGCAAGTTAATATTAAAATCCCCAGCAATAATTATATCATTATTACTGTTTTCTAGTGATGATATAATTGGCGTAAATTAATTTATAAATGCGTTTAATTTGTCATTACACGTTCTCGGAGATCAATATATATTTCCAATGGTCTTAGATAAATTACTACCCTTTACTCGAGTTATCAACCCCCCAGTGTTCATAGGGATCGAGGTTCATTTTTACTTTTGATTTATATTGGCTATCAATATACATTAATGTTGCCGTCGAGCCTAACCCTATATGTAAATCACAGTGACGGGAGGAGCACACAACGGTTCATGCTGTCGTCAACGCGCGGCTGCCGACACGCGTGACTGCACAGGACGCCGTACTGTACGGTTCATTTCAACGCTCGGCAAACAGTATGCCATTGCAGTGTTGCTATCAGCGCGGGTTGTTAATTTGTCAATTGTAGTCGACTGGCCAAAGTAGCACTTATAACGACGGTTCAGAGTCGCCCTGATTACCAGGTGAGTGAGTTTTTGTGTTCGGTTTCGCCGTCGGCGGTTGACACAAGACACCGAATGATCGCAGAGTCCAACTGTGCCATGATCGAATTGTGTCGAAATAGGACGCGTTAGTACAAGTGGTAGCCGGGGCAGCGGGCAGAACACATTTATACATTCTGTTACGAATGCAGTGCCTATGATTCACGAGTTAGCCTGACGGGTACCTCAGTGACTGCCCTCGCCAGAGACTAACTGTATCCATGATAACTTTGATAGGTCCTATTTTATTAATGAGCGATATTTTTTCAGTAGAAAAATGTGTTTGTCATTTGTTGTGTTATGGCTAATAGTTTTCATCCATATTTCGTGTTGTCGCAATAACTTGGCGGAATTCATGAAAGGAAGTGATTTCAACCCAGTGACCTGTAGTCTATAATAGGGCTAGCCTCGTTGTGACTCGGGGTTTTGGTGTGTTGTTCAATATGATATTTTGCAACTATCCTGAAAACATTAGCTTTGTACTATTTATTTCCATAATCAACCCTAATGCTCTTGAACAGTTATGTTATGCTATTTCCTCACCAGGCTGCTAGACCATCAAGGAGTTTAGTTCTTTGCCGACAGTTACTTCTTCCCACATCAAACTGTCACACTGTTGTTAGATATTCCAGTTTTCTCTTTCTCATCATGTGACATAACAATTATATTTCTGATTTCGGGGAAAAGGGCAGCGTTCCACAGAGGAAACTTTATAATAGACGGCGTTGTCGTGCCAATTGCATAATCACTTAGGTGACATACATCTTTGCTGGCGCACAACCTTATATCAAACAATTTCTTCTTGAGCGCCTCGACTGTTGACATCCCTTGACTACGGTAATCATCTGACTTGTGTTGTGTATCAGCTACTCCAACTATGATGACATTCTTTAGTATGAAAGGTTACATTATTGTTTTACATGTGATGTATTCAAGGTTACGATATATTCTAGAAAATAATGAATATTTTATCCTTCTGTACATTGTCCAATCTAGAGTTAACCAAGGAATATCAACTCCCAAGAACCAAATTTACAGAATTTCTAAAAAAAACTCATAATATGCAGCCTTGCCTTGATGAAGGACTATCTAAAGAGGTGACAAAATCTTTAAATTGCAGATATTATGATCTGACAGAATTTAATGAAACAAGATGCATAACAGATGGATTTATAACTATTATTCATATTAATTTACAAAGTTCTTTTAAAAACTACAATTTCCTTAAAGCACATCTTGACTCGATAAATATAAAATTCGATCTAATTGCG
>BSQZ01000039.1:3364815-3529815 GCA_033239005.1 Lamellibrachia satsuma | reverse complement strand
TCACTCAACTGATGAAGTAGAAATCGTGCCGTATATGTTTGCATACAAGTGCTCCTTTGTTCTGGATTTGTATACGTGCGTACAGTCGAATGTGCGCACATGTATAAGTATGTACGTACACGCACATACATGTACCATGTACCCCCCACGCATTACCACTTGGCGCTCGGAAATTGTTTCGAAAGGATTGGCTGTCCTTTCTTCAGTGTCTCCGAATCGCGAGTTGATTTGTCATGTTGTTCTGTGACTGTTTGTCTTCTTTTCTCCTTTATTTGTCTCACTTCCTCTTTTCCCGCATTCCCTTCCTTTACAGAAGGAAGTAGAGCACGTATTTGTCTTCAGAACAATACTTGAGCAGGGGAGAAGCTGCAGTCTTGCTTACGCGTATTTCGTAATTCTAGCAAAAAATCAGATCGTGAAATTTATAAGGCGCCATTCCAACAATCGTTGCTCAGAATGTTCTACAAAACAGGTGCGTCTTAAGCTTCGATTTAAAAACAGCATCCGGCGTTGGCGTTGACGTTAGGCGCTGCGGCAACAAGTTCCATAGAGTTGGGGCTGCCACGACCGGTCACCCCAGTTACGCCTTGGACGCGGGACGTATCTAGAGTAGATAGCGTTCACTGGAGCGCAGCGATCTAACCGGTTGACATCGGTTAACACAATGTCGGATGTACTCTGGTGGTGCATGACCAGTCAGTGCTCGATGTACGAGGAGCAAGATCTTGAACTCTACTCGAACTGCTGTCGGCAGCCAGTGCAGTTTGATAAGTAGCGGTGTCGCATGGCACAATTTCGTGGCACCGTCGAGTAGGCGAGCCGCCTAGTTCCGTATTCTCTGAAGCAGTTGTATTTACTTTACAGAGGGAGTCAGTGGAGCAATGCAC
The DNA here is from genome assembly GCA_033239005.1 of Lamellibrachia satsuma. Classification (NCBI taxonomy): domain Eukaryota; kingdom Metazoa; phylum Annelida; class Polychaeta; order Sabellida; family Siboglinidae; genus Lamellibrachia; species Lamellibrachia satsuma. Next base: position 3,528,928 of record BSQZ01000039.1, on the reverse strand, counting down.
TGCCAACGTCAAGTCTACTGGTGACAAAAGTATGTATGACTTGCTCCGTCGCTTCAGCTGTTAAATAACGTCTGATTCTTGAGATGTTGCGGAGGTGAAAAATTGCAGACCTGCACACAGCAGTCGCAGCTCTTTGCACGCTCCGTGAAGATGGCCAGGTCTTGCAGTGTGCACGGATCGTCCAGTAGTCGGCAGCAGAGGACGTGGGACATTGTCTGGAGTTCCCTGCAATAGCATTTCGTTGATTGCTTCTCGACTATATAGTGCCACGATCTCATGGTTTTCTTTGTTCGGCTGACTATGGTGTTCTGATGGTTAAGTGATCAGCCGTGGTTGGCCATGCCCTGCTGATCTTTATCCTTTGATGACGATTCTTAGCTAGGCGATGAGTTCAGCGGTTTTGTAGAGTTCAAGAAGCTTTTCCACGACTTCTGTCAGCTCGCAGCAGGTAGGCCTACGTGGCTGTGCAATTGATGTGTTGTGTCTGTCGCTTGTCGTGATCTTTCGATGCGACTGGCAACAGCCCGTCTTACGTATAAGTAGCACGACTAACGAATAATACACGGAGAAGGTAAACACACGTTTTCAAATAATTTGGTTGTTCGTTGAACAACAAATGACGGATATTTCAATAATTAAGATTTTCTGGATATGTCAAAATTATGTAGACTCCGTACAAATGACGGAGAGTTGACATGTATGGTAGCACACACATGAATATACAATGATGTAGACTCCGTACAAATGACGGAGAGTTGACATGTATGGTAGCACACACATGAATACACAATGATGTAGACTCCTTGCAAATGACGAAGAGTTGACATGTATGGTAGCACACGCATGAATATACAATGATGTAGACTCCGTGCAAATGAAGAAGAGTTGACATGTATGGTAGCACACACATGAATATACAATGATGTAGACTCCGTACAAATGACGGAGAGTTGACATGTATGGTAGCACACACATGAATATACAATGATGTAGACTCCGTGCAAATTACGGAGAGTTGACATGTATGGTAGCACACACATGAATATGCAATGATGTAGACTCCGTGCAAATGCCGGAGAGTTGACATGTATGGTAGCACACACATGAATATGCAATGATGTAGACTCCGTGCAAATTACGGAGAGTTGACATGTATGGTAGCACACACATGAATATACAACGATGTAGACTCCGTGCAAATGACGGAGAGTTGACATGTATGGTAGCACACACATGAATATACAACGATGTAGACTCCGTGCAAATGACGGAGAGTTGACATGTATGGTAGCACACACATGAATATACAATGATGTAGACTCCGTGCAAATGACGAAGAGTTGACATGTATGGTAGCACACACATGAATATACAATGATGTAGACTCCGTACAAATGAAGGAGAGTTGACATGTATGGTAGCACACACATGAATATACAATGATGTAGACTCCGTGCAAATGACGAAGAGTTGACATGTATGGTAGCACACACATGAATATACAATGATGTAGACTCCGTACAAATTACGGAGAGTTGACATGTATGGTAGCACACACATGAATATACAATGATGTAGACTCCGTACAAATGAAGGAGAGTTGACATGTATGGTAGCACACACATGAATATACAATGATGTAGACTCCGTGCAAATGACGAAGAGTTGACATGTATGGTAGCACACACATGAATATACAATGATGTAGACTCCGTACAAATTACGGACAGTTGACATGTATGGTAGCACACACATGAATATACAATGATGTAGACTCCGTGCAAATGACGAAGAGCTGACATGTATGGTAGCACACACATGAATATACAATGATGTAGACTCCGTACAAATGAAGGAGAGTTGACATGTATGGTAGCACACACATGAATATACAACGATGTAGACTCCGTGCAAATGACGAAGAGTTGACATGTATGGTAGCACACACATGAATATACAATGATGTAGACTCCGTACAAATTACGGAGAGTTGACATGTATGGTAGCACACACATGAATATACAATGATGTAGACTCCGTACAAATGAAGGAGAGTTGACATGTATGGTAGCACACACATGAATATACAATGATGTAGACTCCGTGCAAATGACGAAGAGTTGACATGTATGGTAGCACACACATGAATATACAATGATGTAGACTCCGTGCAAATGACGAAGAGTTGACATGTATGGTAGCACACACATGAATATGCAATGATGTAGACTCCGTACAAATGAAGGAGAGTTGACATGTATGGTAGCACACACATGAATATACAATGATGTAGACTCCGTACAAATGAAGGAGAGTTGACATGTATGGTAGCACATACATGAATATACAATGATGTAGACTCCGTGCAAATGACGAAGAGTTGACATGTATGGTAGCACACACATGAATATACAATGATGTAGACTCCGTACAAATTACGGAGAGTTGACATGTATGGTAGCACACACATGAATATACAATGATGTAGACTCCGTACAAATGAAGGAGAGTTGACATGTATGGTAGCACACACATGAATATACAATGATGTAAACTCCGTGCAAATGACGAAGAGCTGACATGTATAGTAGCACACACATGAATATACAATGATGTAGACTCCGTACAAATGAAGGAGAGTTGACATGTATGGTAGCACACACATGAATATACAACGATGTAGACTCCGTGCAAATGACGAAGAGTTGACATGTATGGTAGCACACACATGAATATACAATGATGTAGACTCCGTACAAATTACGGAGAGTTGACATGTATGGTAGCACACACATGAATATACAATGATGTAGACTCCGTACAAATGAAGGAGAGTTGACATGTATGGTAGCACACACATGAATATACAATGATGTAGACTCCGTGCAAATGACGAAGAGTTGACATGTATGGTAGCACACACATGAATATACAATGATGTAGACTCCGTACAAATTACGGAGAGTTGATATGTATGGTAGCATACACATGAATATACAATGATGTAGACTCCGTACAAATGACGGAGAGTTGACATGTATGGTAGCACACACATGAATATACAATGATGTAGACTCCGTGCAAATGACGAAGAGTTGACATGTATGGTAGCACACACATGAATATACAATGATGTAGACTCCGTACAAATGACGAAGAGTTGACATGTATGGTAGCACACACATGAATATACAATGATGTAGACTCCGTACAAATTACGGAGAGTTGACATGTATGGTAGCACACACATGAATATACAATGATGTAGACTCCGTACAAACGACGGAGAGTTGACGTGTATGGTAGCACACACATGAATATACAATGATGTAGACTCCGTACAAATTACGGCGAGTTAACGTGTATGGTAGCACACACATGAATATACAATGATGTAGACTCCGTACAAATGACGGAGAGTTGACATGTATGGTAGCACACACATGAATATACAATGATGTAGACTCCGTACAAATTACGGAGAGTTGACATGTATGGTAGCACACACATGAATATACAATGATGTAGACTCCGTACAAATGACGGAGAGTTGACATGTATGGTAGCACACACATGAATATACAATGATGTAGACTCCGTATAAATTACGGAGAGTTGACATGTATGGTAGCACACACATGAATATACAATGATGTAGACTCCGTACAAATTACGGAGAGTTGACATGTATGGTAGCACACACATGAATATACACTAATATATAAACCGAACTTAGCATAATATGTGGAACTGACGTAGAACCTGTCTAATCAAAGGCTTATCGTAGTGACGAGAAGTGTCGTGTTTGTTTCAGATATGTGGACGACGTCGAAAGTCCCGCGATTGGTAGTCGTGGTTGTGGGGGTGCTCCTCGCTGTCTCTGCCTCTGGTAATTCGTCTGTAACCCTTCTACCAATTCCACCACGTTCATTTCCTACTGGAAAATCGCATATCATTTGCAAACTCTTATAATGTTTGACTACGTACGGCTAACGCCAATGCGAAGCACAGTTCATGTATTTTCACGTACGTCAACTCTCGCGTAGGTCTAAAGCCAGTAATAACGACGGTGCGCAGCCCAGGTTTTTAAAGGCCTTTCACACTGGCAAATTGAATTTGAAATTCAAACGTAAATAAAAATATTGTGTTGTGCACGCATGCGCGGTAAGGTGTCTGGTAAAAGTACAAGCATGTTTGCCCGCGGCCGTGTGAAATGTTGCACTGCCCAAGTGAGCTGAACCTTAAAAACCGTGGCGCAACCTATCATAACGCCTCGCACTACCAGTTCGCCCTGCTACAACTCCGCGTAAAAGCAATCTGGATAATCTTCGTGAACGTATCAAACCACCAAAGCGTAATCTCTTTCTGTCTGTGGCTTTCTGAGCAGGTGAGGTCAACCATGCTGACCTTTGAACTAAGAGAGTTCGTTATCAGGGTATTCGTCGTCAGTGATTATAATGTTGTTTAAATTAGAATAACTAATCGTCATTTTAAAACGTATTACTATTCCCGATGGAGATACAACCTCCCATTTTGTGGATTACGGTTAACTCATGTTCTTCGCCTCTTCATTAATTAAAATTTAAATAGCCTGCTATTACACATAGTTGTGGGAAGGTTGTGATGATTGTGCGGATGTGACGGTAGATTGATTTGGGTCGTCGCTATTGCTTTGACTCTGTAACCTACGAGAAAATTACTGTAATGTTGAATCGAGTTTCAAAATACAGTGAACTTCATTTCGGAAAGCACATCTCGGTAGTTAGGTAAATTGACAGTTGTTCTCAATTAAACTAATGCTAAAAACTGTGCAACAAGCATCGCAATTCTCCATTTACGTGTGCATTTGGCAATATTTTTGTACAATGCTTTAGCGTCTGCAAGGCCTTCTAGCCACACGCTTGTAGAACATCCCATGCAAACAACTGCTAATCGATGTGTTACGGTATGTGGATAATGTTGTTGCTGCACTGAGGACGCATGTCTGCACCGTTGGCCGTGTCGGAAAATGTATGTGTTACAGTATGTGGACCAAATGCAGTTATATTGTTGCAGCGCAGAGGACGCCCGTCTGCACCGTTGGCCGTGTCGGAGAATGTATGTGTTACAGTATGTGGATCAAAAGCAGTTATGTTGTTGCAGCGCAGAGGACGCCTGTCTGCACCGTTGGTCGTATCGGAGAATGTGTGTTACAGTATGTGGATCAAATGCAGTTATTTTGTTGCAGCGCAGAGGACGCCTGTCTGCACCGTTGGTCGTGTCGGAGAATGTATGTGTTACAGTATGTGGATCAAAAGCAGTTATGTTGTTGCAGCGCAGAGGACGGCTGTCTGCACCGTTGGCCGTGTCGGAGAATGTATGTGTTACAGTATGTGGATCAAATGCAGTTACGTTGTTGCAGCGCAGAGGACGCCCGTCTGCACCATTGACCGTGTCAGAGAATGTATGCAGGTAGGTCAGACATGCTTAGACAGGGTGGAGGATCTGTGCACCAACTGGTACTGCCAGATGACCAAAACAGTAAGAAGAGACGAGCACACTAAAACAAACAATAGTATTATGGTAATTATTGGATATGGAAGCTGGCAGTACGTACGTACTAGTTTTGGTGATTGTTGTGTTGGGGAAGCATTCTAAAGGTTTCTGAATATAAACTGGAATGCATACATTCAAAGATGGAATCGTGTAGAAGTGGAATTTATATTTTATTTTCGTAACGCTTTAAACACTGAAAATGTACAAACCCTCTTTGAGGTTACTTTTCATTTTTGAACGTATTTATGTTATACATAGCCCCTTGTGACGAAATTGTCGTATCATCAATTGGAGGCACCCTTGCTACCTGCAAACAATTTAGAGCACCTGATTGCAGAGATCCAGGCCACGTGTGTTATGTAATGTTGTATGTGTTTTCTTTCTGTGAACATTTTAAAAGAAATTCCAATATTTTATTTTGTATAATTATTGAGTATCCGAAGAGTTCACATGACGCAGATAAAAGCTGGGTTTCGAGCAGGCATGGACTATTTTCGATTGTTAATTTGTTAATTGAGTTAACTGAAATAAGTTAATTTAATTCATTGACTTTTCCAGAAAGGCTAATTAAATTTAATCAGTTAACTTCCAAAAGGGGTTACTTAACGTTTTATTAATTTGGTGATTAAATGTAGGAGACCCAACACTTGCAAATCTTCAGCCACAACAATTCTTTAAGAAAAAATAATAACTGTTTAATCAGTATCTATAACTTTTTAATTTTGATCAAATGCTCCATGAAAAATGTTTTGGCATGCACATATTGTATGAGCAAATCTCTTTACAAAAAAAGTTACAAAACACATTTCTATTAATTGTGATTTTAGAACTGTTTGAAATGTGTAAAATGTTTTACCAACACATGATTAAATTGTTAATTGGATTGAAATGAATGGTTAATTTAATTTAACTGAAGAATTTGGGAGGTTAATTTAATTGACCTGAAAAATGTGTGAGGTTAGTTTTAATTAATAAGAGAATTTCTGAATTAATTTTAATTTAATTAATTCACTTTTCAAGTTAATTGATCCTTGCCTCGTTCGGAGAATCGGCAGGGTGTTGTGATATGACAGAAGGAAAACGGAAGATTCGCAAGAAGAAACCGAAACGAAGATGCAAAGAGAACATAGTTGTGAACAAACCTCAATGAGCAATATGTGTCCAGATTATGGAATTATTGTTGGAAGAGTAATACAGATTGACATAACAAAAGAGTAAGGGGCGATGTGTTTAAATTATTATATGCATGGCGGTTGTCCTTAAACAGGGGTACAAATTTCTTTCGGGGTACCCCTATTTTTTTGCAATCAATAAAAACTTAAATGTTATCGGAATTGATCGTTGCTTAGAGGTCGCTCAACGGATTACGTTCAAAATGGATGACCTGACTTTGGAGTAGCATGCATTACTTCAAGTGTGTCACTTGTGTCGTCTTCTTGGTATCAGGGAATCGTCTACGATATTCATTGACGAAACGCAGCAGATACTGCATTTGCTCTTCATCTTTGGTGTGGGGGCAGTTGTACTGCAGTTGTCAACAGACCAAATACATCCACGCCGCCACGTCTTTGTGCCAAAATAAACTGCCTGTCTTCTTCGATTATGATCATGTTGATTGCGTTGGCATGCGCAATGTCCAAGGTTATCGATTGCTTCCTTAACTTAAGCTTCGAAGCTTTTTGACATTTCACCGTCTTTATTTTTCTTCAGCTTGATCCATTTGGTATTTAGGTTCAGTGTATACCACATAAGGGAAGGTACTAGTTCACTACAAGTTCATTACCATCAAAACTACAAGGATAGAGGAACAAAACACTCGCCAATGTTTTCGACCTGTTAGGAAAAGTACATTTAGAATGGAAAGAAACACATATTACATAATTATTAAAAAAATGTTATCGAAGAAAACGTCAAAAATTACCTACCAACGAGTGTAACATCACTTGTATACAACATATTACTTAGATGCCATGTGGTGGACTTCTTTGTTAAGCATAAACAAATCTCAATATTGTCTAGCTAGATTTTCGGAAACCTTTTGAGAACGTGAAATAGCTACTCGTGTTACTTAAACTAAAAGAACATGGGATGGTGTAATCAAATGTACAGATACATGGCTGACACACAACAGGCAGAGTAAAAGAAGTAGATATTTTCTTTAAATTGGAAATCGTTATTGTGCATAATATAATACATAACATTTTATGGAGTTCCCTGCAATCGCATTGACTACCATCTACTCTTGTAAATGTAGTGCCACTTTCCCGTGGAGTTCCCTGCAATCGCATTGTCTACCATCTACTCTTGTAAATGTAGTGCCACTTTCCCGTGGAGTTCCCTGCAATCGCATTGACTACCATCTACTCTTGTAAATGTAGTGCCACTTTCCCGTGGAGTTCCCTGCAATCGCATTGTCTACCATCTACTCTTGTAAATGTAGTGCCACTTTCTCATGGAGTTCCCTGCAATCGCATTGTCTACCATCTACTCTTGTAAATGTAGTGCCACTTTCCTGTGGAGTTCCCTGCAATCGCATTGTCTACCATCTACTCTTGTAAATGTAGTGCCACTTTCCCGTGGAGTTCCCTGTAATCGCATTGTCTACCATCTACTCTTGTAAATGTAGTGCCACTTTCCCGTGGAGTTCCCTGCAATCGCATTGTCTACCATCTACTCTTGTAAATGTAGTGCCACTTTACCCGTGGCATTCTTCACTCGGCCGATGACGGTACGCAGACGATTAAATGACGGCCACCCTAGTTGGTCAGTTGGATGTATTCCCGTTTTGATGACTGCTGGTGTTTCTTGCAGTCGCTCATGGGTCGTGTTAGCTCGGCGTTACAGCAACGACGCGCAAATCAAGAGGATTGTATTGAAGTCGACCTATTCAAGGCTATTGCCTTTTCAAAACTTAGGCTTTAAAATATCCCGCACAGGGAGATAGAAACCGACATATGCGCTGCATGAGCTGCAGTTAAAATACTTGCCCTGTTAATGGCGTAAGGTCATGTTGATGATGATCAATTGTGTCAATTCAAATGTTTGCATACCAACAATTCTTATTGTTTTTTTTGCGGTTTGTTGTGGATTATTTGTAGGGTAAATCACATAACTTCATCATACTGCTTTGTATTCTACAGGGTCCACGATGACTTCCGTGTGTGTATGAATCCCATCAAATCAAAGTGCAACGACAGAACAAATGCCGTGACAGGGTACAATGACATGGACAGCTTAGTGGGCTATACGTGTAAGAAAGAGAATTTTGATGGTAGGATATAATAATTATATACGTTTATTTCAGATTTAAGAACACGCACGAGCGCGCGCGCACGCATGCACACACATTATTCGTTCCCATTCCAAAGTTATAACAATTATATATATATATATATATATATATATATATATATATATATATATATATATTATTCGATATATATATAACAATTATATATATATATATATATATATATATATATATATATATATATATATATATATATATATATATATATATATATATATATATATATATATATATATATATATATATATATATATATATATATATATATATATATATATATATATATATATATATATATATATATTTTGGATATTGTTGCCAATATACTGCTCTACTAAAGTGTTAAGAATGTGTGCACCATATTATTTTTAATTTATTTTTTAAAACATGACTTGTAACGTTACTCGTTTTTGTCATAGTAACGTGGAATACCAGACACTATTGAAACATTCCTATAAAGTCACCACACTATCTAGAAAAACATAAAATACACATTAATGTTTAGTTTGTATTTACAAAAATACAATTCCTCAGTACAAGACATAATTCAAGTAAGAAACTATTACTTGAACAATAAATCAATCTTATGTTTTCGAATTACTGTAATGTTCATAATAAATTACAGAACAATGACATAAATAAGCCGGTTTGACTCGAACTCAGCATGAACGGATTACCTTGACATCGACACCTTCAGTCGTTGATCGTAGTATGGTATAGTACGATTGTATTGCCTGGTTGACGAATATGTCCAATTAACTCGTGTCCCGCTGTTCACACGCTGCGATAAATATAATACACGAATACTTAATCTTGATTTAATTACCCTGATGCATGCAATGCTTGTCTGCCCGTGTTGCAGAATACGCCAAGCACGCATCCTGTTTGTTAAAGACAGAAGTGAAGAACAAGGCTAAGCCATGCTTCCGCAAGATTAACAATTTCTATGTGTCACTTCCAAAGGGAGGCTACAATACAACGTTCATCGTCAAAGCATGCCAGTAAGTGATGCTAGAAACGACGTAACCTAGGAGCTATGATTATAACTGTAATTTAAATATAGTTAATTAGAAATTGAGTCGTTTGACATTTAGTTTTATAATGTTGAGCATATCAAAATGCATCCTCACCCACCGGACCTCCACGGAAGACCAGATTTCGTTTTTCTTGCTCAAGAAATTACATGTTGTTAATTTACTTAAGTTTCAACATTAGGTAGTTAACATGTCATGTAATTTAATGTTTTTGTCAATTATTTAAATTATTTATATAGTAAGTACGTTTTTTCTGTGAATTGAGAGGTAGTTATAATTTTACCACGTGGAAGGAACATATATTTTATGTTGTTTATTCGCCACCAGAAATGTGTTTAATCTCATTGCTCCTATGTTGTGTATGTCGCACAGTTTGGCAGTTATGTTGAACCAACTGGTTATCTGTGATGGCTGCATTACTGTTAATGAATTGAGTATCAACAATATCTGATATCTTTGACATAATCTAGTTTTTGGTATGTGATTTGTAATGCAGATTTTAATCAGATTTTGTTTTGTTTTAGAACGATAACTGACCACATCGACTGTGTCGACGGAGTCGTGTCAACAGCGTGTGGTAACGATGCAGCACGTTTGGTTCGTGGTTATAATGAACTTGTTCCTTACATTTTGTTTCAACGGCTATGGAAGCACTGCCAAATTGCAAGTGAGTATCTCCATTATGAATCATGATTACAGCATATATATATATATATATATATATATATATATATATATATATATATATATATATATATATATATATATATATATATATATTACATAACATAAAATTATATATATATGTGTATATATATATATCTATCTATATATGTTATATATATATATATATATATATATATATATATATATATATATATATATATATATATATATACATATATATATATATATATATATATATATATATAATATATATATATATATATATATATATATATATATATATATATATATATATATATATATATATATATATATATATATATATATATATATATATATATATATACACGTTATGAACATCAGTTTCAGCAATTTTCAAGATATTGCATTATATATACATATTGAAATTGTGCGGTTGAATTTGTATATAATATTATGTACAATGGTATAACCTGGGTTATGTGTCACTACCTCTCAACGGATGTTACATTTTAACACATCTGTTTTCTCATAACACCTCACATTTTTGCCTCACATAATTGTTTGACCACTCTAATATATATACATATATATATACATGATTGTTTTCTTATAAAACATTTTTAGCCCATATGCATAGTTGTATATGTATATATATATATATATATATATATATATCACAGTGAATATGTAATGAAAATAAAAATTGTGACCACATGCATACATTATACATACACATACATATATATATATATGAGTGGTCACAATTTTCATTACATTTTCACCGTGACCTATGCATCAGACAATGTTTATTCCTTGAACAATTGAGCTCAGTCAACCGATTAATCTTAGGGTTTGTGTTTGATATTGATTAGACATTAGTGTTATTCCTAACCGGTTGACTCTGCATTACATGGTTTTATTTCAGACGGCGGCACCTGCCTCACCGGTGCGGTGCCAATTGTCACGGTGGTGCTTCTGATAATGTTGGCGTTATTCAACGTGTAGCGGTCGACGCCTGGTTCAATGTTTGAAGATTATACTGTATATATATATCCCAGAGACAACTAAAATGCAGTGTTTACCATTTTAGATATCCAGTAGTTTGAGCCTTACCCGATATAATGACTAAAGTCAATTCTTTCAATGATTTGACCAAAAATACGCATTTTTATTATTTCGACTGCGGATGTTATATAAACTATTCACACACTACATATTTGGACATCAATTAACCGTATTCGCGATCGGCTAATTCAGTTCAGGATGAAATTTTAATGGCTTAGACTGGTTCCTGAACAACAGATAAAAGTTGTCAAAACAAAATCGTAAACAAATTGTCTTGACGGTTGCTTCATAGATAGAGCTCATGCCTCAGACTTCCTGTTGTGTTACAGGCTGTACAGCTGAGTAAGTTTAGATATATGAAATTAGAAAATTCATATCATCTGACATAAGTGCATTTGAGCAGACACGTTGCCAGGTTTGCTGAGTAGCTGATGAGTGATATTGATGATTTTAGATGATTAAATTTTTATTAAGCGGAAGGAAATTTGTTTTTTTGTCACAAAACACAATTGTTAATGCATGTACATAATGGCAAACACTGACGAGTATCGCACGTGCAGGCATTTTTACAAGAGCTTGACATGTCTTATTTTGAGTAAACTCAATCAGCACGTCACTGAGATGATGACAGCGGCAGGTAAAAAGTTTCAGAATTGTTGATGGTCACGCTTTATTAGAATTATGTAAAACGTTTACATGGCCACCAATGGGAAAATCAACTTCAACTATTTACCTCTGAAAGGCATACATTAGCTCTATTATCAAGAGATCAGCGAGCTCCCTGGCTTCACTTTACAGTAAGCTGATGAACTGAAGGAGGTTCAATTGTGTTAGCCAACTCCCAGGCTGAATTACAAAACAAAAACTGCTACATTTCTGGGTGGAATGGAAGTAGTGACATCAATTGTACAGGTAATATCAGAAAGCAAAGGATGTATTTCGCAGGCCACTCTCCCAGGAGCGAGAATGAGTGCCAGTGTATCAAGTGGTACACATTGAGTGAGGACACCAGGGAAACCAACACATCAACACATCAACATCCTAGAACGTGACATCGGCTTGGAAAGGTGGATATCAAGACCTTGATGCAAGACCAGAAACTATGAACTGTAACTGTGTTTCAAGCAAGCCACTCAACATAAGTAAGCCAGATTAGTTAATTAGTAAAATTTTAGAATGACAGTTAATAAATACAAACACTACACCAATATGAATATCGAAGATGGCGATTCACACAAAAATATCACAGTTGCATATGAAGATGGGAGCAGCCTTGGCCTAGTGGTTAAGGTGTTGGACTTTAAATTCAAGGGTTGCGAGTTCAAGACCCACACTGGTCACGGTTCGTTGTCGAAGCTTAGGCAATTTCGTTTACCCTACTTTGCCTCAGTCTACTCAGCTGTAAATGAGTACAAATACTGTTTGGAAGGTACCTGCGATGGACTAGTGTCCCGTCCAGGAGAGTCAGTATAACTGCACTCTAAGTTGCTTCGCACTATAGAAACCAGGTTTAAGCACTGGCCATATAAGCCTTCATGGCTTCCTAAGGTGTAATGCCTTTACCTATATGAAGATGAACAGGTTATTATTCATATTCAGATATAGGTAGGAAAAGGTGAACTTTCTCAAAAGCTACGTGTAATTTGGTTTGAAACAAAAAGGATACTAACTGGTAAGTACACCCGATTTTGTTTATAATAGAATCGTTTATGGACATTTCTTGCCCTGCTACTTCATGTTTCATTTTGCCCCACGGCGTGTCAACATATCCTGTGTACGCTACAATAAAACCGGTTGGTACAGCAGTGAATACTGGACCTTGACAGACACTTGAATGATAGTGTGTCACCAAATAGGACAGACGGTGAAATGATCATCTCTACGGGAAGAGCAAGATCGCCCCAATTGGAGAAATGATCAAGATGAATAAATTGAGGTGGTATGGTCATGTGATTAGAAGATGAATATGTTATAAAACTGGCACTAAGCATGAAGATGACTGGAGAGAGACCGAGAGGAAGGCCCGTGTTACGGGGGATCAATGACATCAGCAGCTATCTGGAGGAAAAGACAACAGCCTCTAAGATGTATTAAGAACGGAACCATACAGTAGGAAGTTGATTTCTTACCACACTGACATGGTGTTCTAATTTCACTTGAATTCCTAATTGGAGTATGGCGAACTGGTACATTTTAACAAAGAATTCATTAAGCGTAGAACATAGAATGTTTTTTTTTTATATACATAACATATGACCATGCTGCTCACCATGATTAATATATGTTGCTGAAAATCTGCTCATTCTAAGCATCCGCATTCAGTGTCACTCAGCCCCTCGGCCCTACATCTGAACTCTTGGTCTGGGATGTCAAAAAAAAAAACTGGCAGCTGCCCAAAGATTGTGCCTGTATAATGACGGGTTGCGTATCTAAGCTGCATGGTCATTTGTCATAGTAACTGCCCATGTCCATGGTCGTAGTTTGTCCAGTGAAGTGTCCGTGTTCATTTTCGTGTGTGTTTCTTTCGGAGTGATTGGCCTTCTCCTGAGAATGCCTCGAAATCCTGTGACTGATCCGACTGACTCTGCAGGGAAAACACGAGAGAGATTAGTCAGTTATGTGACATTTAACAGCTCATGATGCATACACAAATTGGGATGTACTTCAATATGAAATGATGGCCTTTATGAAGTACAGTGTAACTCTTTTATGGCACATATATTTTACTTATGGCATATATCTTCCACTTTTAAATATTAATGTATGCATCTTTTTAAAAGTTTAACTTGGCAAATATCATTCCTAGTATTACATGACTGTTTCACCATTAAACTCATTCTGTATGCATATACATATCTGTGTTACTTTGACAAGCGAATGGTTTAAAAAAATAACAATCCCATAAGTCTCGAATAATTATAAATTCATATATAGTTTTACTGAAGTTGGTTCAACATGGATTAAATAACTTTTTTGCAGAAAATGATTACAAATCATCTGTTTTTTAGATTTTCCAATTAAAACAAAGTTCCCAGATGGCAGATACATTCAAAAACAGAATGTTGAACAGAATCTATATACACGTAATAGTAACATAACATGTTCCTTATTAAATGAGTTATTCCAAAATTAAACAATAATCTGTCATTATATGTGACTGCACGCAAATGTCGGTACATATTTATGTTAGATAAAGTGGATGTGCTCACAGAGTTGGCTGCATCAGTAGACTTGACAGTCCGAATGAATGTCAGCTTCCCTTTCTTGTAGTTATAGTTTGGGATACCTCTACAAAGACAAGACCAACAAGTACGAGCACGGGACCACTTCTGAGCCAGATAATGCCAATATTAGAGAGTGTACATCTTCAAGTTGTGGGGAAAAAATTTCGCGTAAAAAAGTAAAACACCAATTACATGGTGGGGAAGATTGAGGAAAAATGTGTCTGTTTGAGATGGCAACGTTTATTCTTATCGGCAAATTAATATGGCACCTCTGGTGCATACTATAAAACTAGCACAACATGCAACGTGGAATCGACTGTTGACGGAAGTATAACAGTGAATCTTTTGCAGTGCACTGAAACAGTCGCATATCTACGCATGCTCAATTGCATTTGAAGTTATTCAAGGGTCATATCAGCTGATTTTTGCATTCTGATGCTAGCATTGTGATTCTGTTTACAATCAGTAAGCGTTATTGCTCATATGATGTATTCTTTGCTGAAACAGTAATTCTTCCGACTCTCTAATTTAAAGTACAAGTTGTACTTCCGTCGACAACTGACCCATTTATACATGCCCACTGTCTAGCGATTAAAGACTTGATATTCCGGGAACATGTGGACGTTTCATGTAGACTACGTAGCTCAGAACAATAGTTACATACAACTGTTACAACACTATGCATGTTTTCTATTACTCTTAATAGTTATGTGATCTACGTCAAATGTCCACGAGTTCCTTTGTATGGTACGAATGCTTCGTGAAACTGGCAGTGGTACATTATTTTTGGGGCATGAAGTTGTCACGTCTTGATTGGGTAGTGCAAGGAGTCATAAACTATTGCCTTTACTCCTGTGCGACGTCAGACAATTCAGCTAGTGTGTAATATGTTACCTTGTTATTTCATGTGGCTGAACTGGAGTAGGACAACTCTCTGTGTTCTTTTTCTTTCCGTCCAGTCTGTTTCCTTGACCAGTGAACGCCTTCAAGTAAGAACAATCCCATATGTCCGTTTAATTATAACCTCAAACACAGTTTTACCATTGTTTTCCAAGGATTAAAAATAGATTTTTGCTGAAAAAAATCATGTACGAAATCATCTGTCAAAAGCCAGTGTTGGTGAGAATTTGTGTACTACTAATAATTATAACATAATAGTTTGTGAAAGTAAATAGAAGTATGGTGGTAATATTCCATAATGAAAAAAAAACAAAGAATAATATGATTAAGATCTGTGTCAAGTTATCAGACTTCATTTAACAGGTGGCACACAAGCTTTAGTGTTAGCAATAAAAACTACGCTGTGTAAATAAATAACTTTAGCCAATATACTTATGACATACCTAGAGCACCACAGCAATGAATACAGGAATGCACCCGCACGCACGCACGCATGCACGCACAACTGTTCATTCTGGTGTAGAGACTTACCCTAAAGCTGCTGTTTGCAATGTATGCCTCCACGTCCACTGCCATTGCCTTCAAGCATTCACACAGCAATCATTATAGGGATTGTCTTAGCAGCATAAATCTAATAATTGTTATCCCACAAGCAATCGCTATCTTCGTCTTTACAAAATATGTCTTTCTAAATATGTGCTGAAAATGTGTTGTCAACACTCAGTATCACGACAATATTCGTTATTTTCTAAACAAACATAATTTGACAAAAAAAACTACTATATCAGTGCCTCTGGAAGGGACAACACATCTGTGAGCCACCAATAAAACTGACACGGGAGCTGGGAAATCTTAAGCTGGATTGGTCAACAGTTAATTCAGTTGGCCAGTGCTGCTTGACAATTAGAAATAAACAAGTATACGATGCAAAACACATTATTATTGGCCAACTGACGACCAAGCAATCAATCAGTAGCCACGATATATTTTTAGTGGCTAGCCGAGCTTATGGCGATTTTCTGAGTGTGCTATTCATTTTGTTTCATTGGGGAAAAACGGATAACGTGATTGAACAAATGCCTGAATATGTCGTGAAATGTGATATGCTAGGCAGCCAGGGAAGACAGTACGGAGATCACAATAACTGTACGGGTGGTTGTTTACTATTGGTTAAGCATGCTACAAATAGGAAGAAAGCTTATCGGGAAGAAATGCCCAAGCGAAGGGCAAGAAGGTTGCATTATGATGATAAAAATATACATTGGCTTGGGATCAGCATTTAGAATTCATACAGCTCGTCAGTCCTCTGCCAGAATGAAACACTGTTTATGGACTGACATTCTTCCTACACCTTTATTATTTAATGTTTGTTACTTATGATAATGTGACTTATGATAATATTCCTGCTTCTGAAATTCTGACAATGACTTATTGTCACTCAAAGGTGCTTAAGCAATCTGATTTTTTTGTTAGTCTCAATTCAAATTAATTTTGCGAAAAAACAAACCTACCTAGTATCCACTGCAACATGCTAACTCGTTTGTGCAACTTTTGTATGTAGTTTTTGTGAAATCATCAGTCAAACTATTAAATTAGTTAATGCTTGTTCAAGCATAAAGTGAAGTGAAAATCGAAATGCTGAAAAATCATGATTTTCTTCCTTGGTGACACTTTGTAACTTTGTCATGTAATCGGTGAGAGGATGGAGGTCATGCCCATGATTAGCATTGACCCACACAGTGCTTACCATTTTGGATATCCACTATTTTGATCCTTACCAGATCTAACTACTAAAGTCAATTCTTTTGATGATTTGAAAAAATTGGCATTTCTTTACTAATCAACTGCGGATGTTACATAAACTATTCACACACTACATATTTGGACACCAATGAACCGGATTTGCGATAGGCCAGATCAGTTGAGGAAGCAGTTTTAAAGGTATAATTTTCTCAGTTGTATTATTGGACGTTTTTTTGTTGATAATTATTCTACGCAGTCGTAGTTATTATTTCACTTGTAATACTGTCGCAAAGATTTCAGAACTTCACGGCTAATTTTCAGAGGGAATTTTAAAAATAAAATTTTCATCCCTGCCCTGGTTGTTTGTGTCCACTAGATTTGCCAAAATAGTTTTGAATTTTATTAGTTATTCCATCAAAGATATAATTTGAAATGGCTAATACTCTTGATCATACATACATATATATATATGCCAGGTGAGAACACATTTTTAATCAGGAGACAACAAGCAGAAATATCAAGTAAAGTCAATCAAATTTATATCATGACTTTTTCATGCAAACAGCTTTTGGCCCCCAGTTTGGTGACGGACCCCTAGATTCTGGAAAGTGGGGAACGAGCTGGTCCCCACTAATTTTGGGCTAAATTCTATCCCTGCTTTATAAACATTGTATTTTCTTATTATTATTTTGTTAAATGACAAGTTCTTCATCAGCCTTACCTCTTCGTCTTCTGCTGCCGTCTTCTCTCTGCGACTGTCTGTTTCATCTTTGTAACCAACAGGTGCAGCAAACTCCACCTGGTGCAACCAGTGACATCACACGTCATGTGACATCACATGTCATGTGACATCACATGTCATGTAACATCACATGTCATGTGACATCATGTAATTATGTTGGATAAATACGCAGAATGCAACAGGATGGTCATAACTTATAATCATAATATTCATGAAAAGCATTGAAAATAAGTAAATTTGGAAGTAAAATTCTATGTCTACTGTAATTGTAATATAATCAGCTAATTTATTTATATTGTTGTGAATTACTAAAATATTCATGCTTGTCGTGGAATCTGAACCACAAATGTCACTAAGAATGTATACTCTTTTTAATACTATTTTCAGGTGCAAGGGTTTAACACAGATTGCTTGTAAAAGTCATAAAGCAATGATGCAACATATTTTTAACTTAACATGCATTTACTATATGTGAATAAATAAAATGTCAACAGGCCAACAGCACAACAATACTTACATTCATATCACACTCTATGATGGAGACAGCATTTCCTGGCTTTGTTTCCAACACAGAAAGTTCATATATCTGGAATACAGCATTCACTTGTGCAGTATTAAAAAACTCGAGTAGGAAGAAATATTTGAAACAAATCTGTAGTTAGTTTGATTAATGTGCTTTAATGCAGGAGTGAACTAATTGCTAAAAGTAAACTGCAGATTTACTATTAAATATGTTGTAGTTCCAAATGAGAATATGCATTTTGTAACTTAGTTATCTCTCTGGATGTTTCGGGTGAATTTTTCAGCCTTCATAAGCAGATTAATAATAGGGGACACATGTCTCGTCAGCTGCCATGTTGGTTTTATGCAAATTTACCTATAAATGCTCACTTCCGGCCCCAAACAACACACTGCCGGCTATTGTATTTTACACAGACACATTTGGGATTGAAACAGAGAGAACAAACAATAAGACATTTACTTATATTATTTATTAAAGAATCTAGCATTACAATGTGATAATTCTAATACCAACGGTTTATTTTATACTGACATATGTACATTTAACGTGAAATGGTGTGCACAACTTGGAGGCCGAAAGTGCATTATCTCATCACCTATTACCTCGGAATGAGAATCACTTTTTGCCAGTTACACCTATTGCCAGTCCACTGATGAAGGAAAACAGATACAGCCGAAA
This sequence comes from Lamellibrachia satsuma, assembly GCA_033239005.1. NCBI lineage: Eukaryota > Metazoa > Annelida > Polychaeta > Sabellida > Siboglinidae > Lamellibrachia > Lamellibrachia satsuma. The sequence continues at coordinate 3,509,505 of BSQZ01000039.1, read as the reverse complement.
TATACTCCAAGCTTTTTGTGAGGTAAAACAATGTAAAATTTTATATTCCAAAACATGGGAGCACCAGTTCATTCAAGGTATCATGCTGTCATTTATGCATTGTTTCTAGTGTGGATGCGGAGAATGGCATGAACAGTTAAGAATAAATTGAATGTTTTTCAAACATACCAAAAGAAGATAAGCGAGCTTATCTATTTTTGCCATGATGAATATTAAAGATACACTGGCCAACGAAAGTGTCATAATGTAAAGTATATGCCAGTTTGATTTAATTAGCTTTAATAGCTAATGTTATTAAGTCATTAGGAGGTGCTTAATCAGTGTATTAAGTCTAGATTAGCAACAGAAAAGCTGGTTTTGAAAAGTTTATAGTTAAACCACCCAAGTGGATATTGACAAAATCCAAAGATTGATAGTAATGTTTAGACCCTTCACTTTCAGTCCTCCCTGAATGGAAGACAGGTGCTGCCGTTTAAATTGCTAAATTGCACTGACTTCAGAGGTCAACATAATTAGGGAACTGACAGGGAGCCCTGAATTTTTAGTTCAAAAGTTTAACTCGCAAACTGGGCAAGGAAGTGCTGGTAGGTGTCATTGTCTAGCGGTTGAGAGGGTGGGTGGATTTAACAAGTTGACCAATGGTAAAGCATATTTGGTATTTAAACAATCACAACACCGCTAGTGATGATGTCTGAATTTGGGAAATTGAGAGTATAAATACCCCGGAGGAGCGTTTCCAAGGAGCAGGCAAGACTAACCTAAATTCAACAAGGTGTGTAGTCATGCTGAATTTTAGGCATCCAAATTTTCAGTAGTAAGGGTGGTCCTGGCGGGCCATACCTGCTTCAGCATTATATTTCAAAATTTCCGGTCAAAATTTACTTGTCAAATCTTCTAAACTTTAAAGAGTCTATACACATTTTAAGTGATGTTTATATTCACTACTTTTCTTTACAGCCTACGGTGATGTTTATCTTCACTATTCTTTTCACTGTCTTCGTGCATGATTAAACTGCTACTATATGTGTGGCCATCTGATATACACGATTAAAATCACTTTGAACCTGGAGAACAATGCATTGACTACACTTCTGTAGTAATCTATGTACTCATTAGTCAAGTGAGTACAAATTCAGTTATAAATCTCAACCTGGTGAGCGTAACGAAGATGGACAATTAAAACACATCTACATCTGTAAGAAATGCCTCACAGACCATTGTGTGTGGTCACCCTGAAGAAGATAAGATATATTATCTTACAATATTCCATGCACTTTAAAAAAATTTGCACATCTGTAATTTTGTAAATATTTGAGTAAAGTAACAGTGTAGGACTGACTTACCCTTTCATTATATTTTATAGCAATCATGTCTCCTTTTGTCAGGCAGGCAAAACTCCTCAGGGCATTCTCTAAGCTGACATTTAGTTAAGTCTGTTCCATTCCAGTAACAACAGTAAGAGTGCATGTAATGGTACATGTAAGGATGCATGTAAGGGTACATGAAAGAGTGCACGTAAGAGTACATGTAAGGATGCATGTAAGTGTGCATGTAAGGATGCATGTAAGGGTGCATGTAATGGTACATGTAAGGGTGCATGTAAGGGTGCATGTATGGGTACATGTAAGGATACATGTAAGGGTGCATGTAAGGGTGCATGTAATGATACATGTAAGGGTACATGTAAGGACACTTGTAAGGGTGCATGTAAGGGTACATGTAAGGGTACATGTAAGGGTACATGTAAGGACACATGTAATGATACATGTAAGGGTACATGTAAGGGTACATGTAAGGGTACATGTAAGAGTACATGTAAGGGTACACATAAGGGTACATGTAAAGGTACATGTAAGGGTACATGTAAGAGTACACATAAGGGTACATGTAAAGGTACATGTAAGGGTTCACGTAAGGGTACATGTAAAGGTACATGTAAGAGTACATGTAAGGATGCATGTAAGGGTGCATGCAAGGATACATGTAAGGGTGCATGTAAGGGTACATGTAAGAGTACATGTAAGGATACATGTAAGGGTTCACGTAAGGGTGCATATATGGGTACTCAAGTCTCAAGTAGTTATACTCCAAACAGCCCAATCTTGAGCAAACGCAGGAGTTTGGACCAACAGCTTTTAGTGTCTCTTCCGAAAGACACAGTCAAAATGGGGTGAACGAAATTGCCCAAGCTTCGAAACGGCGGAGGTGGAATCAAAACACCGTCCTCTCGATCAACAGGCGGGTGCTCTAACCATTAGACCACTGCTCCCCACATACATGTAAGTGTGCATGTAAGGGAGCGTGTAATAGTGCATGTAAGGGTGCATGTAAGGGTACATGTAAAAGTACATATCAAGGCAATGTAAGGGTACATGTATGAATATATGTAAGGGTACATAAATACTTTAAAATTATGTGTTAAAAATATATAACAATAAGTAAATATACAGATGGGGTCAAATTCATAAAAATGCTTTCTGCTCAAGCATATCTGAGCAATTATTACTCTTGGTTGCAGAACACACTGAAGGTCACTGAAGGATACACCGCCTTAGGGTTTGTAATATCGAGAAATTCTGTAGACTGTGGCTCAAACTTTGCATATGTTGCCACGGGCAATGAGATGTTTTCGAGGTAAACCAGGCTCCCTTCCTCCAACAGCAGATTACGCATCATCTGCGAGAAAAAAATTAGAATTTCACGTTCAATTATAGCATCGCAATGGTAACATTAAATTAGAATAATTTTGCCATGGAACATGCTTGCCCTAAGTTTAGTTACTAGTCCTTCAAAGACGCTGCTTATTTATTATTTTTCTTTAGAAAAATGCTAATTTTTGATGGTAAATAAAGGTAAGTTCTATACTGCAGTATTAATTCCACAGGACTGCTCAAAGTGCTTTACATTTCACTTCCTAGTACTGGCTAGTAGACAGGTTAATTTCAGCACCAACTAGATGTCTGTGGAAAGCATTTACTGCACAAAGATTATTTGTTCACATATACCCAACACTGTCCAGTCTGATACTCATTTATTATTATTAAGTGAACTGAGCCAACGTGGAATGAATTAAATTGGCTGAACTTCGAAATGGCAGCAAGAGGATTGACAGTGTTTGTGACTCATCCATGAAGCAGGTAGATTCCCACTGCTCACCCAGTATGGTACGTATATTCTGCCTTCATCAGCGATGAACTCTAGAACTCCACAGTGAGTCTCCCGGGTAGTTTTCTTGTTTGTCAGCTTGAATAGCATTGGGTACTGGATGTTTAGTCGTGCTGGAATGAAAGCACGCAAATTATCATTTTCTCGGACACTGTCCAATCAATGACATTTTCTGAATACACAAAACTATTTTACTCACTTATTTCAATGTTGTGTGGTAAGAAAATTTCAAACTGAACTGTCTCCAACTTGATGAACATTTCAACCAATTCATTGTTTCTCTACTGGAAACATTTACAGCCTGTCATGGAAGACGGGCACTAAACACTACACAAATTGATGAGACTTACTTAGCTGGTCCAGTGCTGATGGTGGCATGATAACTGGAAGAAAAATAACATAATTACTTAGTCATTGTTGAACATCTTAAAAACCAGAGGCAGATTCAGATTTCATGTTCATTGGTTGCAGTAATAATTTATTACATATTAAAAAGTACACTACTAAACTAAGTACTATATAGAGGGGGTGTTGCAGGAAGTGGAAGGTTGGTCCTAAAAATTGGTGGGAGGTTGGGCTTAAAAATAGATGGGAGGTAGACTTGGCGGGGCGGACTCTAAGAATTGGTGAGAGTATAGAGACCCCTGCCACAACCCCTCTATATAGTAATACATGTGAATAATTTATTGGTTCAAAGGTTATTTTTTTACTAAAATATTGATATACGTATTGTAATGTACATGATCAACACTTGTTTCCTGCCCAATTATTGTCATTATAACTACAACTACACTATTGTACAGCAATCTGTTTACATAATTTACTGAAGCAATGCATAATACATAACAGCACATCATCATAAATTGTAAGGCTGATGCTATGAAAATGTTTCTCACAATCATTAAACATTTAAAACAAGCATGACAAATTTTAATAGCAAGAACTTACTTTTGCCTCCCTTCTCAACGTCTTCGCGCTCCTGTCCTGGTAACATGGACACGGAGTAGCAGCTGTATGTACTGGAGAAGGTCCTAGGCATGCCATCATGTTGGAATCCAAAACTAAACTGTCAACAAAATATGAACATCTCATAATATTAAACAAATCTTGTCTGTAGAAAAAGAACACATCTGCAGGCCTCACACACACCACATTTGCTATGTCTAAATTTAATCCTTCAAATTCCATGTAAGTTGTAAAATCGAAAGCTGTTGTCAGGCATAAGGTGGTTATTCAATGTTGTGCTCTTGTGGTGAATAGAAGAAATTATGTAACATCTTTAATAAAAAATAGTTTGTGACTCTGTATGTTTGTTTGCTCCCTCATATCTCTACCAGTTTCACAAGGGCTAAAATTTTGTAGGCGTGTCGTGGTTCGTACATTAAAAAATATTCGAAATTCCCCAGGGAGGTGGGGTATTAAGTCAAAGGAACCAATGTGGAAGTTTGACATAAATGATGTAACTCAGAGCAATAGTTACGTACAATTGTTATATCCACTATGCATGTTTCTGTCATTGTCACATGATCTATGTCAAACATCCACCGAATGCTTTGTGAAACTGGCAATTGTACATGAAGTTGTCATTGGGACTGCACTACCAAAACTTTTAGTGCAAGGAGTCATAGGCTCCTGGTTGTCTTTTTGTCCTATGTAACGTCATTCATGTAACAGCATAAGTCTTAAAGCCAGGAGCATATTGCCACGCCGTTGTGTATTCATTGTTTTTTTTTAAAGCCTGCTTAACTCATAATTTTTGAGTTATCGCAGAGAAATATCACACATGTACAGATGATATAATTACATTTTTATTCCAGTACATTTACCAATATCGTCTGGCATAGGATGATGCTAAAGTTCTGCTAAAATAAAAACTGATGTTTGGAAATTGTGGATATATGTGAATAAAGGTTTGATGGTGAATGGTGGGTATTTTCATGGTTATTTCACATACACACGTCAGAAACTGTAACATCATCATATTCTTGATCATTAGTCATTACTACATTAGGCATAAAAGCATTTACAGTAAATTACACACATGATCATGGACATGGTGACATGTATGCCCATGTCACGAATTCAGACCCAAGCATATATATATATATATATATATATATATATATATGTATCGTATTTAAAAGCTGTTGCAACCCACGTACGTAAATTAACATACTCCAAGTTCCATCCATAAATACGGTCCAATCAGCGCCTTAGTAGGTATGTTGTGACATTATCAGAAAGTGGCATGCATGTGCAGTATCGTACTGTCGGCCATCTTTTCTCAATGTTTTCAAATGAGATAATAAAAGTGAATTTTTGGCATCGTTCATCGTAATTTGAGGTTGCTGACATGCAAAAATGGCCAGATTGAGTGGCGCTGGTGATGTGTCTTTCGATGTGTCGTTCGAGATGGACAGTGACAAAGAATTCGGCAGGTTTTACGTGAGATATCAAGTTAGTGGAGGAACGAATTCAAGATCATCAGCTCTGATGATGATACAGTGATACTTGACCCAAATTATTCGGACGCTGTGCCTGTTTTGCCGCAAGAAGGCCATGCGGTGGACTGAACATCTTGTTCATCCTCCAGACATCGCATTCCTAAATGCAGCCAATATGGTGTGATGATGAGACGTGTAATTGTATAGACTTGTGTAGATGTGTAAACTGGCACTCCAGCGTGTGCAGACATTGCTGCTATTCCAGAAAGTGGATGTTTCTTTTTTGTGTGTTTTATTGGAACATTTAATTTTTATACTTTTTGCTGATTGTTGTAGCAACTGCAGAATTGCTGACTGGTACAGACTGGTATTCAGAGATATATAGACATTGCTATTACTTCAAGAAGTGGACATATTATATCAGTGTCAGTGACCATTTTTATTTTGGACATTAATTTTTTTATTTTCGTACATTTCGTTGTTGCTTTCCATGGCAATTGTCATGCACCTGCCTGTGTTTCATTAATAAATTGTAGTTGAATGGATAGCTCATTCATTCAGCTTTCAGAAAATGCCTACTTGTACCAATGGCAATGGCAATGTATGGGTCTGCCTCTTACTATTGTGCATTGCCATTGTATTGCTGTTGTTATGTTGTCTATGACATGGCTATGCAGGGTAATGGAACATTGAATCAGTGAACAAACTGTGGTAAATTTTGCTGGAGGCCATGTGGGTTTGAAAGGGTTAATCCTAATGTTGTAACTGACAGTGACAGTCAAGCAGAGAGCGTAAAGCAAACAGTAATTTTGTAAACAATCACTGTCTGGAACTCAGTGTCTGTCACACTGTCGAGACGCAGGCTGTCCGTGGCAGATGCACATATCATTTCACCGCTAAGCGAGTTAATTACGAATTATACGAGACAGCCAATGCACACAATAACAGTTCGAAACAGATATCATCATCATTACCATGTTTCTTGAGAATAATGAGCGCCGTTACCCGTGTAACGTTACTGCTAACAGGAAATTACAGTGCAAAAACAATGCGCACAGGAAACATTTTTCTCGTGCGCAAATGGGTTTCTTTAGATGAGATTCTATTTGCCACTTACCACCAAATCGACCCAATCACAGGACTCGATTCACACATTTGACAGGCGGCGCCAAACTCTACCCAAGGTGCACTTCGATTCCCATAGCTGGCGCCAGAATCAAAAGATTCTGTCAAATTTTCTTTGGCTTTTCAACTCACATCTTTTTCAGATGGTGTTAGTCAAGGATTTTCGAAATGGATTTTATGAAGTTATTCAACATCAGGTAAAACCTGTATATTTTATTGGTGGTTACAGGGATGCTATTAGTTAACTGTTGACTGTTGTCTTGAGTTGACAATTGACTTGAGTTGAGACTTGAGTCTTCGCTAAGACTAAGTCAAGACATTTTAACGCTGCTGACATGTAGAATATAGTACTGCTTATTTAATAAGGCAGCGTTATACGTGATAAGATGTAGTATAAATTCAGACCATCTGTATTAAATGAAAAAAAATTATTTGTTGAGTTAGGCCTTAGCCTTAGGGACTTGAGTATTCATAAATATTGACTCTTTATTGTATACTCTGTCTCTGGGAGTCTGGATTCTGGCTCTGCATACCACGTAAGAACCCAGACTTCCCAGTACCACATCATGAGAATTTCCCTGAAACTTGAAAGCTCTGAGCCTGACCCATTACTTATGACATTTAACCCCAGGCAGCCCTGTCTAACATAAATTAAGAGTTTTAGTTCTCTATAGTTAGTGAGTCCACAACCGGTTTTTTCATTTCCTTGCATGGGATCTTTTACTTCCCCTGGCATAGACACCAGATAGAATTGACCAACGGCTTCCGAAAGACACAGGCAAAGTGGGGTGAAAAAAATTTCCTAAGCTTCAAAATGACAGCAGGTGGAATCGAACCACTGACCTCTTGATCGACAGTCTGGTGCCCTAACTATCACTCCCAGTGATTCATGGGCAGATGACATCTCTGAATCTGCAATGATCAAATTAATCAACAAAGCAGAAACCAAACCCTGAAGTTGTAGGCTCAACCTCCTGGAGAAAGCATGACACTGTCACTTTTGATGCAACTCTAAAATCTGGTGCTTCAAAGTTCCATGGAAATAATCAATGAAATCACATTAGAAAACACCTGATGCGAAATGAGAAACATTGAACAAATTTAAATTATCCATACTGGTTCAGGATCTGGTCTGTATATGAAAGCCAGACACTAGATTTGAAGTAACACAAGTCTTCAAACATGTCTGCATTTTACCAGTATTACAATTATATTTTATTTGAAATAGTTATCTAGATAGATTCCAGTTCATAAAACAACTGTTTGGACATTTCTTCCAGTTCAGCTTGGTTCACTCAACTTCACTGTCTTGATTATAAAGTTCTGCTCTCTGTTGTTTTTGTTAGAGGGTGTTGGTGCTCGTTGCATTTGACGTTGATGCCCTGTGCGCCTGTAAAATATTACAGGTGAGTACTAGTTAAAAATTTAGTTTATCATTGAATGAAGCGATACTTGATATTGAATTTCAACTAATGTTGTTTAAAATTGAAAGATCTTATTACTTGTATCATAAAATCATTTCATATAGTATAAACTAATCTATTCAAACACCTCATCTGCTCAAATGTGTTAGTTATCCACATTTTTGAAAAATATAATATGACTGTAAAGTCCTTTTAAATCTGTTTATGAACATCGACCTTGCCTAAGTCAAACATCTCATTGGTTTGCTTTACCATATTTTATTAACAAGGTCATACATAATTATGCATACACAAATTGTAGTTTGTTTTAATCAAATATGTACACTAGATCACTCTAGATGTAACAATTCTAACAATATGAGTCTCAGAACATAATTTTCAAAATTATGATGCTTCATAAATAAAAGTTATTATTATCATTATTAATGAATGTGATGTTCCAGAAATAATAAAAGAAAAATATAGCATATATATATAATGTGTACTGCTGTACAGTATCCACATAGAGAATGATTGTTTGCAGTACCTCTTCCAATGTGACCATGTACTCTACACCATTGTGCCTGTGTCTGGCAGAGAGGACTTTGAGAGAGCGTTTGTTGCTCACTCAGAAGGTGTAAGTTGTAACCTTTGTGTACACTTACAGTTATTGTAATCATGCATTTAATATAAAAAAATTATGAATACCGTAATATGCCTCTAAGTATAATACACACCCCAGCTTTTTAGCATCAACTCCCGATTTACAAACTTTTGATACTTTGGTTGAAGTACTTGTTAGAGTGTACCTTAGCCTGATGTACCTTTTACGTTCAAGTAGTGCTTCGCTGCATCAGCATCTTCTGCTGTGAACGGCTTATATTATTGCTCACTCCATGACGCTATTTGGACCGCATATGTATGCAAAAACACAATATTTTAAAGAATACACGTTTTTGTACGTTGAATGGTTGAATGAATGCACTGGTGTAGAAAAAATAGGTAAGAATTGTTGTTTAGCAGCATAAATAATTTAGGCCAATCTGTAGTTCCTGATTAGCGCTTATTCGATCTGACAAAAAAATTTTTTAGCCTTGTTACCATGTATAATACGCACCTGGACTAGGCTTTTGCCAATTTTGCTAAGATGGCTTCATCAGTATTGATGTGAATGACATCCTGGTAGGATGACATCATCATATGTTATTTTTTATGTATGTATGTGCATGTGCTCATTTGTGCATTACACATACTGTATAAACATGTACATACATACTACAGTATGCATGCATGCAGTCACACCGTTGCACATGCACGCACGCATGAGCACACACACAACACTAATATCTGTCTTTTAAAGGCTACTTGCTACTACTTTTTGGTTTAAACTGGTGTTTGTTAATTTCTGTAAAATATGTTACAATCAATCACCTCTTCAGCGTTCCATTACATGTTCCTGTTTGTTTAATTTAATTATGTACGTAGGTTTGGTGACATCGCTGGTTCCATTTCTTAACTTGTCTGCCGCAGATCCGTCATGTGATACTGGTGAACTGTGGGGCAACAGACGATATCGTTGAGATGTTGCGACCAGAAAATGACATCACATTCTTTGTCTGTGACAGGTGAGCATGTGCAGTCATAGTCTCCTCACAATCAGTACGTCAGGTTAACTGCCATCGCATGTTTTCAGGTTTGGGTTTCTCCCGGAAGAAACCTAGTTTGGTATTGTATATATTGTAAAAAATCAGAAGAAACTAAACAAACTCCATTTCATATGGGACAGTGGAAGAATATACATCATGTTCAGGATTGAAAAGAACATGATTTAAAAAAAATAGGATTTTTAAAAATTTAAATCAGATTTATTTTATTTATTTATTTTTTTTTAAATCTGGTATATAGATATTTATATAAATGTTTAAATTTGTAAACTCTTTCAAACGTGTTCTATTCAAATCGATTTGGGTTCTTATCTTAACAGAGGGTACATGATTTTTGCTTATATAAAGACATTAGACAATGTCCACAAGGCCTCACCCCCTGTAGTTGCTGTCTAGGAAAGGAAAGCATACTGTGTGTCTGTGGCTGTAGCAGTGGTAATTATTGTTTGCCTATAGGGTGGATTACCACCTGCCGGGGCTCTGTGTACTCTAAGGGTCTCTAACCAAAAAAAATCATAAGTCAATGATTTTTTTGGAGTGATTTAAATCAATGATTTAAATCAAATGATTTAAATCAAACAACCCTGATCGTGTCAGGTTGACGTCATTAGTAAGGTTGACGTCACTAGTAAGGTTGATGTCGTTAACATCAGTGGTCAACATAGAGCAGAAGACCCATCTGAAAACTGTCATACTAAACAAAATTGGTTTAATTTTTGGGAACAGCAGCTGCATCGTACATCAACGTATTTGTATAGCATCGTACATCAACGTATTTATATAGCATCGTACATCAATGTATTTGTATAGAATCGTACATCAACGTATTTGTATAGCATCGTACATTGACGTATTTGTATAGCATCGTACATCAACATATTTATTTATATAGCATCATACATCAATGTATTTGTATAGAATCGTGCATCAACGTATTTGTATAGCATCGTACATCAACGTATTTGTATAGCATCGTACATCAACGTATTTATATAGCATCGTACATAAATGTATTTGTATAGAATCGTACATCAACGTATTTATATAGCATCGTACATCAACGTATTTATATAGCATCGTATATCAACGTATTTGTATAGCATCGTACATCAACGTATTTGTATAGCATCGTACATCAACGTATTTGTATAGCATCGTACATCAATGTATTTGTATAGCATCGTACATCAACGTATTTGTATAGCATCGTACATCAACGTATTTGGTTGAGTCATTGGTAACAACTTTGTTATTAAAATTTTCTTCAAGTATTTTTAGGACAAGAAATCCACTAGTAAAGTCAAGTCTTGGAATCAACTCAATCTTTAGGAGTGGAGACTTAACTGTGGACTTATTGGAACTGGTGACCCAAGTCAAGTTACATTGTTCTGTGTGAAGACTTGAGTTGAATCACGATAAAATAGAGACCCAGTTGAGCTATGGTGCAATCTCAAAACATCACTGTTTTGATATGGCCCCTTAGTAATTGCAATACTGGTGATGTAGTAAGTTGTCTATGCCATGTGTTGCTGCAGCCACCGTCCAGTCGATGTCCACAACATCTACAACCAGGTCCAAGTAAAGCTGTTGATGCGGCCGGACGAACTGCACGATGTGCCTCAGTTCGATGAGGTCTTTTCAGACGATGAGGTATGTTAGTCACCTTATGCCAATTGTTTACTTTATTATTACTTTATTATCTATATATTTAAATGATAAATTATGATTTCCTGTTGGGGTAACTTTTTCTTTTCTTTTTGGTAAAGTGTATGTTTGTGTTTACGACAGGACGAGGAGGAGGTGGCTGATGACTCAGGGAATGACAGCGATGCCTCTGGCCCTGCCCGCAAGAGGAAGAGGATGGACGAACAAACCCTGGAGAAGGAGCGGGAGAAACGACTTTGGCGGGAAGCCAGGTAAGTGTCACTTACATGTTGTGTTGTAAATGCACAATAAATGTACAATGTCTGATCATTTTCGTCGTACAATGATGCTACATAAAATGATATTATGTAGTAGGTAAAGGTAAAAGGCAGTTCTTATATAACGTGGTATCCAGTCCTTGGAACTGTTCAAAGCGCTTTACAATTCACCCTCTGACAGACATGTTCATTCCAATGCCATCTGGACTTCTCTGGGAAGCATTCAGCCATGCTGAAGCATTCAATCACTTTGCAAAGACTATCGACTGCCGCAGTTCATTCAACTGTAAATGGGTACCTGCCAGGTACTCTTTTACAGCTGAGTGAACTGCGGCAACGTGGGGTGAACAACGTGGGGTGCCAAAGCTTCAAAACGGCAACAAGGGGATTTCAACCCGGGTTCTCTTGATTGAGAGTCCAACATTCTATCCGCTACGCTACCGCACCCCACGTAGTATCAACTATATCTATTCTAACAATTCTCTAATTATGTAATTCAGTCAAAATGTGTTTTAACAAACGATCATGTTTTAACATATTTTCATCATTATCTGTTAGATTTCAATGTTCAAACTCGACTGTACATTGCATGCTGCATGGCAAGGTCGATATCCATAGAAACGTGTTTATTTTATCACGCTGGACACTTTCTTGTGTAGATGAAATATGTCCTTTCGATTCTTTTGTTTTCATAAAATCTCTTTCAGTGATGACAATAACAATGACATTGTTCTATAATAATCACCACCTGATTGACATATTAATTTTTTCCAGGAACAAACGCATATTTGAGTACACAGAATTCTCAGGGTTTGGAACATCTGTAAGTTTGTGTGTGTGTGTGTGTGTTGCGTTCGTGCGTGCGTGCGTGCGTGCGTGTGTGTGTGTGTGTGTGTGCATGCGTGTTACATGTACTATGAAGAATATTTACGGGGATTCCAAAGGTCATGGAAATCCTGGAAAGTAATTGATTTTCTAAATAAATTAAGTTATGGAATTTTATGGAAAATCATGGAAGTTGAAAATTATGTTTTATTTTGTCTACGAGTTATCAGTATTTTGGTGAACAGTAAAGCAATTTTGTATGGACATATCATAATGATAGATTAAATTCGGCAATCGTGCTTCTGGCTGGGCAGGCTGAAATGTACAACAATGCATTAGGTGATTTCAACCAATGTTATGCATCCAGGGGATCTAGGTCTATAATTTTTTTCATGTGAACGTTGATTGGTTTAGCCTCTTAGGCCTTGATGGCCATGGAGAAAGTCATGACAAGTCTTGGAATTGTATGTTACAAAAAAGTGATAACTGTGATTTATGAAGCAATGATTTGGCTACTCTTTCACTCCAGAACCTTAGTAAAGCGTGCAAATAAGGAACTTATATTTTAATACGAAATTATGATTTGCGTTTTATCTTATTTAAAAATGCTTGGTTTGATTGGAAAGATAAAACATTGTTTTTCACTTATTAACAGGCTGCTCTGTTGATGTTTGAGATTGCTTGGAAAATGTCAAAAGATACGAATGACCTGTTGTGGTGAGTATAGTTTACAGCGTTTTAATTTAACAGCTTAATACATTAAAATAACATGTGGTAAATTTTCACCAAGATTATGGTGAGCTTAGTATACATAATCTCGTCATTAAACAACATTCTAAACTAAATACACATGGATTGTGAAAAGTTCCTATAATATTGGTAGCATGTTTTGATGGAAATTGTGCTGATACATTATTATGAATTTCATTGTTATTATTACTTATGAAAAAACTACCATTGAAAGTTGTTGATATATGTTGAACTGCACATGTTCACAACAATCTCCGAGGTGATCAGTGATTTACCTAGCTTTTCAAAAAGGCATGGTGCTAAGTCTGAAAAAAGGGCAAATTCGCGCATGAAAATATTTTGTGGGCAAGTGGGCAGAATTGCAACCTATCACATGACATACATGAAGAATGTGTAATTGAAAAGATAAAAAACGTTACTTTCCATTATAACAACACATTTTATTTAGACCCCCATGTCCTTGTGCAGCCAGGTTCTGACTGCTGCATGAAGGCAACTTATGTAATTTATTCCAATTAAAATTTTGCATAACGTAACTTATTTTTTCATGGCATAGTTTTGTAGGAATACTATACTACTAGCAACATGTGCTTTTTCTTCTTCTGTGTATAGCCTATGTTGGCTATACATAAACTTAGGTGAAACACCTATTATCAGCCCTGTTTCCTCCAATTTTCCTCCATCATTTTGTGTGAATCACGTAATATTCCTAGGTTTCCACGAGGCATGGCTAGCTTCCTGTAATGGCGGCAGCCATGAATAGTTCGTTTATCTAGTCAATTTAATGAAATTTCAACGCATATTCTTCAAGTTTTCAAACACGCCTTTAGTGCGCATTTTAAAATGGACGACGCCGGCGGATCGGGGCACCTTTTGAGATGCATGGTGGTGTCCAGGCAGGGCAAGCCACTATGAAACCAGTTCCCAGACAGGCCAGTGTTACAATTGGGGGCATGGCGTTTCGCCGACCCAAAAATGCCTAAATCTAGTATTTCATTCATATCTTTTGGCACCACAGCAAACACTGAGCGTCAGAAATGATTGAAAATTTCAATACATGTTGTTTCTGCGCCACAGATATGGAATATGTTTTTTATATATATATATTTATTGCGTGATTAATCAGTTGTTAGTTAACATATAATGACTAATTAATAAAATATTAATTAAAAATAAACAACACTTCTTGCAATTATGACTGGCTGACACAACATCATAGTAGCAGTATTGACCTAGTTTTTTATATAAATCACATTTAGATATCAGAATAAAGAGTGAATGAAGGCTGTTACGTGTTGTGTTCTAAGAACCTTTATAGTTGGTCGTAGTTATAACTAATATTGTGTTGTGTTGTGTTCTTATAGGTTGGCGATTCTTGGCGTGACGAGTCAATATGCCAATAAACAAGTAGAGAGAGACAAATACATCGAAGACATCGGCCAGCTACAATCTCACGTCTCCAGACTCAACTGCAGGTGGCAGCACACATCAGTTTATAACATCGACATTTTAATGCGTGTTGCACAGAACATGTTTTACTTCTTGGATACTGAGGTCTATCTTGAAAATGCAGGGTTTTAAAAAGGGCTTTTAATACATTTTTATTAATTGTATGCTTATGTAAATTATTATTGTTATGCTTTATAAATTATAGCCCTGTTTAATTATATAATTAATGTTTATTTAAATACCTCAGTGGCATGTGACACATTAAGAGAAAATATATTCATCTATATGGAAAGATTATACGTTATAAAAGACAGGGAAATGATGCTAGTAGTAAAAAGACAAACTGGTCACTATGGATGCTGGCTCCACAATCTCCCTGTATGCATCCTTAATGACATGTGCAAAACACCAGCTGCATTAAGAGAAAATATATTCATCTATATGGAAAGATTATACGTTATAAAAGACAGGGAAATGATGCTAGTAGTAAAAAGACAAACTGGTCACTATGGATGCTGGCTCCACAATCTCCCTGTATGCATCCTTAGTGACATGTGCAAAACACCAGCTGCATTAAGAGAAAATATATTCATCTATATGGAAAGATTATACGTTATAAAAGACAGGGAAATGATGCTAGTAGTAAAAAGACAAACTGGTCACTATGGATGCTGGCTCCACAATCTCCCTGTATGCATCCTTAGTGACATGTGCAAAACACCAGCTGCATTAAGAGAAAATATATTCATCTATATGGAAAGATTATACTTTATAAAAGACAGAGAAATGATGCTAGTAGTAAAAAGACAAACTGGTCACTATGGATGCTGGCTCCACAATCTCCCTGTATGCATCCTTAGTGACATGTGCAAAACACCAGCTGCATTAAGAGAAAATATATTCATCTATATGGAAAGATTATACGTTATAAAAGACAGGGAAATGATGCTAGTAGTAAAAAGACAAACTGGTCACTATGGATGCTGGCTCCACAATCTCCCTGTATGCATCCTTAGTGACATGTGCAAAACACCAGCTGCATTAAGAGAAAATATATTCATCTATATGGAAAGATTATACGTTATAAAGACAGGAAATGATGCTAGTAGTAAAAGACAAACTGGTCACTATGGATGCTGGCTCCACAATCTCCCTGTATGCATCCTTAGTGACATGTGCAAAACACCAGCTGCATTAAGAGAAAATATATTCATCTATATGGAAAGATTATACGTTATAAAAGACAGGGAAATGATGCTAGTAGTAAAAAGACAAACTGGTCACTATGGATGCTGGCTCCACAATCTCCCTGTATGCATCCTTAGTGACATGTGCAAAACACCAGCTGCATTAAGAGAAAATATATTCATCTATATGGAAAGATTATACGTTATAAAAGACAGGGAAATG
Source organism: Lamellibrachia satsuma (assembly GCA_033239005.1). Taxonomy (NCBI): domain Eukaryota; kingdom Metazoa; phylum Annelida; class Polychaeta; order Sabellida; family Siboglinidae; genus Lamellibrachia; species Lamellibrachia satsuma. Next base: position 3,493,348 of record BSQZ01000039.1, on the reverse strand, counting down.
ATGCTAGTAGTAAAAAGACAAACTGGTCACTATGGATGCTGGCTCCACAATCTCCCTGTATGCATCCTTAGTGACATGTGCAAAACATCAGCTGCATGGTGAAATGTCCATCAGATGTGTTAACACGTGTGTGTAGCAAATGCATGTTGCAATCATTAATTGTTTGACTCTTGTTGATGTTTCTAAAAAGCGTGGAATTTCAGTATGCAAGTACGGTTATGTATGTACTAACACTAGTCTGGTTACATAACCTCTACATTAAATTCATAACTACTTACTATTCCAGGATATATAAGATAAGCAGATTAACTGTCTAAATTTAGGAAATTACTGAAAACCTATCTATTTAGGTGTGTTGTTTATTTATTAAAACAAATTATTTACTATAATTGTTTATTTATTATATTGATTTATTCATTAATCTTAATCGAATACTCTATTTTTATTATATTATATTTTAACAACAATATTATATATTTTTTATTGCATGTATGTTTTGTACATGACTATGAATGGGTTAGTCCCAGATATATAGCACTTTATATATTTTAGTAATAATAATTGTCTAATAACTGTACTACAGTGTAGTTAATAAAATGTATGTTTTGCGGCCATTTGACCCTAATTTAGAGTCCAACATATTGACCCTGGTCCATGTTCTACTGTTGCAGATCAGAGGACGACAGTGAGAACATCATCTCAGTTAACTGTCTAAAGATAACATTTGAGTCAGAACTACAGCTGACTATGTATAGACACTGGTCTCTGTTTGAGAGTCTCTGTCACTCCGACTACACATTCTGCAAGTTCAAGATGTGGTCTCTCAAGGGCAAGAAACGACTCCACGAGTTCCTCGCAGATATGGGGTCAGTGAAACGTTTTTACAGCTTTTCATTCAGTTGGGTCCTCGTGCGAGGTACTCAGGGCACCCCACGGGAACATTTGGCACTGTTTTTAGCCTTGGCGTCAGTCTCATAAATAACTGTATTTTTGGCACCCTTTGATGGATGATTTCGTGAACAACCTCCCACCCTAGACCTGGCAGCAACACATATTTGTGATGTTGGGAGGGGGTTGTCCCTTCAGTCTATGGAGTCAAACCTTTTGGTGTCATTTACATGAATAAAAGCTCTGGCTCCCACTCTAATGGACGTGTGGGATCTTTTATTTCCTTTGTCATACACACCAGGTAGAAGGGACTGACAGCTTTTAGTGTCCCTTATGAGAGACACAGGCAAAGTGGGGTGAACAAAATTGCCTAACCTTTGGCAAAGCAACAGGTGAACCCGGTCCCCTCGATTGACAATCCAGTGCTCTAGCTGTTGGGGCAATACACCCCACGTCTTTGCAGCTAAAAAAAGAAGAAAGACATTAGGACTTCATAGTCTTTACAGCTAAAAAGTTCTGCTTTTATTCTTCCCTTTAATCCCTTGTGGGGTAGGGGCCACATCAGAAATAATTTTCTGCTCTCAACAACTCGTCTCCATTTCTCTCAAACTTCTGCCATTTTCTCCCATTCTCTGCTGTTCGCACCTTCCTCATCCAGATATCTCTTCACACTATCCCCCCACCTTTATTCTGGTCTCCCTGTACTTCTTCATCCACCCTCTGTTTTCCATGCTCTCTTTGTCACCCTCTGTTTTCCATGCTCTCTTTGTTACCCTCTGTTTCCCATGCTCTCTTTGTCACCCTCTGTTTCCCATGCTCTCATTGTCACCCTCTGTTTCCCATGCTCTCTTTGTCACCCTGTGTTTCCCATGCTCTCTTTGTCACCCTCTGTTTCCCATGCTCTATTTGTCACCCTCTGTTTTCCATGCTCTCTTTGTCACCCTCTGTTTCCCATGCTCTCTTTGTCACCCTCTGTTTCCCATGCTCTCTTTGTTACCCTCTGTTTCCCATGCTGTATTTGTCACCCTCTGTTTTCCATGCTCTCTTTGTCACCCTCTGTTTCCCATGCTCTATTTGTCACCCTCTGTTTTCCATGCTCTCTTTGTCACCCTCTGTTTCCCATGCTCTCTTTGTCACCCTCTGTTTTCCATGCTCTCTTTGTCACCCTCTGTTTCCCATGCTCTCTTTGTCACCCTCTGTTTCCCATGCTCTCTTTGTCACCCTCTGTTTCCCATGCTCTCTTTGTTACCCTCTGTTTCCCATGCTCTCTTTGTCACCCTCTGTTTCCCATGCTCTCTTTGTCACCCTCTGTTTCCCATGCTCTCTTTGTCACCCTCTGTTTCCCATGCTCTCTTTGTCACCCTCTGTTTCCCATGCTCTCTTTGTCACCCTCTGTTTCCCATGCTCTCTTTGTCACCCTCTGTTTCCCATGCTCTCTTTGTCACCCTCTGTTTTCCATGCTCTCTTTGTCACCCTCTGTTTCCCATGCTCTCTTTGCCGCCCTCTGTTTCCCATGCTCTATTTGTCACCCTCTGTTTCCCATGCTCTCTTTGTTGCCCTCTGTTTCCCATGCTCTCTTTGTCACCCTCTGTTTCCCATGCTCTCTTTGTCGCCCTCTGTTTCCCATGCTCTCTTTGTCGCCCTCTGTTTCCCATGCTCTCTTTGTCACCCTCTGTTTCCCATGCTCTATTTGTCACCCTCTGTTTCCCATGCTCTCTTTGTCACCCTCTGTTTCCCATGCTCTCTTTGTCAATCTCTCCTCACTCCTTCTCTGAAGGTTTCCTGCCCATCGCAGTCTGCTCCCAGCTGCCTTCCTTTTCAGATGTGTCTTCATTCCAACCTCTTCTCATAATTCCACCATCATCTTCTACCACTTTCACTATGCATTCTCCAAACCCGTTCTCTGATACAAATTGCTTGATGGGGTGAACCGGCGAACTGTATTATTTGTCCTCTTGGGTGAAGAGAAAAGCTTGTTGTGTCCGAAAGATGAATTTTTGAAAACAATTATGAATTTTTGGAAAATAAATTGAATTTTTGAAAAAAATTATGAATTTTTGAAAAAAAAATTGTGAATTTTTGAGAGAAAAAAAATCTTATTTCATTAAAATTCCATCCTCAACTGATTTAGCCTATTGCAAATCAGGTTCATTGATATCCATATATGTAGTGTATGAACAGTTTATGTAACATCCACAGTTGATTTAATAAAACATGCCTATTTTTGTTCAAATCATTGAAATATTTTAATTTAATAATTAGATCTAGTAAGGTTTAAAATAGTGGATATCCCAAATGGTAAACATTGCCGGTCAATGCCGCCGATCACATGACAAAGTTACGAAATTTCACCAAGGGTGAAATTTGTGAATTTTCAGTGGTTCCATTTTCATTTCACTTAATGTTTGACCAAACATTAGTGATTTAATAGTTTTTCTGGTGATTTCACAAAAACTACATACAATGGATATTGCGTAGGTTTGATTTTTCGCAAAATTAATTTGAAAAGAGACTAGCGAAAAAATTTAATTGAGGAGGGACCTTTAAGTGGATGTGCTCAATATGTATTCCTTCGCCCTCTTGCACCAGTGGCTTCTGATCTACCAACAGTCGAGGTATTTAAAAAGCACAAAGGTAGTTATTCAGAGTTTTTACTTAGTGTTTGCTGCTCACCTGATATGCTTTCTACCTGTTGGAGAAAGATGGAAACAGTGGCCGAATTGAGTGTGAGCCACTCTCCAGAGGGCGTCACTGTCTTCTTTGCCTTTGTCAGATACGGCTCTTAGTTGTTTGCGCCATGGCGGGTGTAAACTAATGTGAAATAATCATTTATCCATGAGTACCCCTGGGCGTCAAATGCCGTCAATGATTGGACCTGGTGGCCTCAAAGCTTGAGAGATTGCAAGGAACGCCATTGGCTTAACTGAAGGTATGGCTGTACACACGCCGTCACAACCCAGCTGTGTTTACTTGTAGCCTGCCTCTCGTGCAGTGTCATCAGAGGTTCACTGCAATGGACATCAGTCTGAAGGACACCGTCAAGGATATGATCAGCAAACAGACGGAAAAGTACAGGTTTGTCTTATAAAATGTTTTTGTGTACTGTTACATGGTGTGTTGTTTAGTATAAGTAACTCTAACCATTGAAGACACGTTGTTAACATGATGACATTACAGAAACAAATGTACTTGTTTACTTTGTATGTAAATGTGTATACGAATATGTAAATCTAGTTTTATTTTTAAACTTGTCTACTTCATCATATTTATACTTCATGCTTCACCTCATACTTAGCTGGTAGTAATTTAGCCCAAAAGCTTGTCAGAGGTCAATTATGAAACACACTTGCATTAGCAACAAGTTTAACTGGGATTTATGTTGGATTTCTTTGTAAAGTACATTGCACTGAAATGAAAGTTGCATGAAAGGCGTCCCACTCCCTTCTCATACAGGGAATCACATTTTATGTTTCGGTCATATTTTTAACCTCATCAAAATGCAGGAATGACATCCTATTTTCGTTTGACAATATCTACAAAACTATATGGAGTTGAGGTCAATCCTATCACCAATGATATTTTAAAGATTTGTTTGCTTGAAATCTGAGAGAGTCAACTGAGAAATATCTGAAAGTTAGATGAGTTGGCATGGAGTGACCCTATTAGTTGATGTAACGTTTCAGTATCGATGACCAGAAGCTCTTCCTGCCATCATTCCACGTACAGTTCGGCTTCAAGAACAAGTTTTGTGCGATGGATGCTGTACTTGCATGTGAAGCCATGCTCGAGTCAGTGGTCAGTACAGCAACTTTGTCAAATATAGATCATGAATTCGATGGTACAACCACTTCGTTGTGTCAAGTACGGATGTCACAATATAATTAGCCACAGTCGTCGTGATTAATATTATGATAATTAATGTGATCTGGAATATCACCACCCTCCAAAAAACATGCTTATGGTGTCAGACAAATTGTGTAACAAATATATTATTTTATTTCTAATATGGAGTTATGCAATTTACTATTTCGTCATTTGTTAAAACAACTGTTAGACTTATCAACTGGTGTTAATAATTCTTTTAGCACTTTAAAAAAAGACTTGAAATGTTGGCATAGGAGTCCTGATTCAGTTTTGAGAGTGGCAGTATAATTTGCAATGTGACGAGTTACTTTGTGTCAATAAAAGTTTACTTTTGTTTTTTTAAGAGTGCAGATCTGACTCCATCGGACAACTTCTTGAGAGCAGGAGATGTTCTGAACAGGTGAATAATTGCAATGATCTGTATTCACCATGCTCTGATTACCTGTGTTTCATTTTGTTTTACCCCTTCCCTTGCTGGCACAATACACAACAACATGATCCACATGTCTTCATTTGTTTTACTGTTTTATCGTTTTAAATTGTACTACCCCCCTCACAGCTGCTTCACAATAAGATTTGTTTGGCTGAAATAATTTATATACCTTTAAAAAAATTTGTCTTGCATCATTACGTCAACACAAATATATCCTAAAAACATTTTTTATTAGTTCCAGTATAAAAACTGAAATAGCTTTGTTTGCCTGGTCTCTGCATCTGTTTTGAGAGTTACAAAAAATTATTGTATTCACAAAAACAAATATTTGCAAACTCCCATTATAAATATAAGAAATAGTTTGAATCTTCATCAACAATAATTAAGAATTGCATGTCAGAATTCCATTCCGTTGTTTGATTTAAGTCAGCCAGATTTTTTGTTCTTTCAATATTTGCACATCCATTGTTGCTATGGCTTCAACTGCAGGTCCAAGACCGAATGGATGAAGAAAGCACTCGGTCTGGCCAAGCTGCAACTTCAGGCCATCGTTCATCAAGTGCAGACATTTATCGATATGAAGCACCAGGTGATATGTGCCGGACCATTCCTCTATGCATTCGTCACAGAGGTGAGTTGAATCTGAATCGTGCCAAATTATACTATGCCGTTCAACTGGGATTCTCCTGTTGAATTTTACAAAGAAAATGATAATCCGTAGTTAGTTTGTTGCTTGCCTCGTAACCAGTAGGTCCTGGGTTGAACATCATGTTAGCAGCCCACCCTGTTGTTTCATAAGAATTGGGTACAACTTACTAGGCATATAGGTATAAGAAGTTGGAAATACTAGCAAGACTACCCACCCTCTGGATGGGATAACAGGTAGTTTGTAAGTGACTGTCATGAGAACAATATTAAAAAAATGTCAGGACACATAAAAATATACATCTGTGCCTCGGTACTTGGTGCTGCCAGTCAATATCTTGTTGACTTCTTGGAATGCAACTCTTGAAATTGTGAAGTAATGACAGTTATATTAGGACAATTGTAGAATTGTTTACGCAGTTTTGCAGACAATTATACGTAATTACAAAGAGTAGTTCAATTGTTTGTAGAAAGGGTAATAGAGGGGTGTATTTAAAAAAAAATAAAACTGACGCCCCGACCGTGGGGCCATAGATGTACTTCTGAAAGTTTGGTGCTTGAGATACAAAAAGTCTAGGAGTAAGTTAACATGTACACTTGCTGGATAATAGATGTGTCTTTCAGATGAGACATTAAAAGCTGTTGGTTCCTTCTACCTAGGTCAGGAAGTATCAGTACTCAAAAACAGCAAGGACAAAGAGAATCTAGATGCTTGCAACTGCCAGCAGAGTACATTGTGCAGAGCTGTAATCTTGTTTCAGGGCACACCAGATGCCAGTTTCTTCTCGAAGCCCACCTGTCTGTGTAGACTTGCTCAGTTTACACTGGACGCATACTCCACTATGGTGAGTGCTCATGGGGAAAGATCGCTATTTATTTTTGCAATGGTGACAATGTTAACGTTTGTCAATGGTGTATGCAAATTTGTATTCTTCTAATCTGAAAATCAAATATGTTGATATTTGTTCTTTCGTCAACATGCTTGGAACAGATTTTGTAATTTTTCAAAGGATCTTAAGTTCTTTACCTATATGCTATGTAAATATCTTTCTCTTTGATCAAAATGTGGTGAATTCAACTGTGTTGTATATGAGGAATATGTACTCTTCTAATTTGATAGATCTATACATAGATCTTTGTCATGACATTAGACAGATGGTTCCAAAATGAAATTTTTGCAGAATTCAGTTTTGTATGCTTGTTTCAGAGCCACAACAAGAGGGCACAGAACCTACCCCTAGTGTTGGGGGCGCCCCAGGACGCTGAACTGGGTACCATGCTTGTGGTTGGTGTTCCACCAGCATCGGACACGTCACGCAAAAAGTTAGTTCTGATACAAACTTTGGTCATCAAATGGCTTCTAATACATTTTCTGTAGACACAAGGAAACTTGGAATGAACTTAACATTTTATACTGATCTGTAAACCATTTATACAGCAGATTAACCCAAATGGTACTTTTTGTCCAGTTGGTACAGGCATTAATTCCAGAATGTGTCGAGTTTAAAAAGTTGGAGTTTCATACGAATAACGAATACAAATACTTTTATTTAAGGTAAAAATCCATATACATACAAATATGCATTTAAAATATAATTCCGTTAAAAATGTAAATAAGTTTAAAGAAAGTAAAAAATATAAATTGTTATATTAAAAATATAATAATAAATAATTAAATATATATAAATGGGCTGTAAAGTTAGCATTGTATACAGTAAAGTGCTCGTGTCCATCTAAATTGGTCCATTAACAATATTAACACAAGTGGTCATACATTTTATTAAATCGTTGTCTTCTTGTTTACCTTGTGTTGTGATGACTCCATTATGTTCACCTTGTGTTGTGATGACTCCATTATGTTTACCTTGTGTTGTGATGACTCCATTATGTTTACCTTGTGTTGTGATGACTCCAATATGTTTACCTTGTGTTGTGATGACTCCATTATGTTTACCTTGTGTTGTGATGACTCCATTATGTTTACCTTGTGTTGTGATGACTCCATTATGTTTACCTTGTGTTGTGATGACTCCATTATGTTTACCTTGTGTTGTGATGACTCCAATATGTTTACCTTGTGTTGTGATGACTCCATTATGTTTACCTTGTGTTGTGATGACTCCATTATGTTTACCTTGTGTTGTGATGACTCCATTATGTTTACCTTGTGTTGTGATGACTCCATTATGTTTACCTTGTGTTGTGATGACTCCATTATGTTTACCTTGTGTTGTGATGACTCCATTATGTTTACCTTGTGTTGTGATGACTCCATTATGTTTACCTTGTGTTGTGATGACTCCATTATGTTTACCTTGTGTTGTGATGACTCCATTATGTTTACCTTGTGTTGTGATGACTCCATTATGTTTACCTTGTGTTGTGATGACTCCATTATGTTTACCTTGTGTTGTGATGACTCCATTATGTTTTGGAGAACAGTGTGATTACCTTGTCACAAAAGCTGGCGTTGCTGTGTGGGTGCTGAGTGCCAGATTAACAATGTACGGGTCCTGATCCTGTGCATATCAGAGAAAAATTTTGTGGGGGGACCTCTTTTTGTAGGGGGCATGGTACGAGTGTACCACTGGTACCACGGTTAATCTGGCACTGCGAGGGAATCCCTACAACTGCATTGTCTGCAAAATATAAGCATGTTGCCCATGACAACAAGCATGGTTTATTTTATATAAAATGCAGCATTTCGGTCTGTTTCTGCAGATTGCAAAACAGTCTTTTCAAGGCATCTATGATACAGCGATGTAGCTAATTGCTGGTATTGTACAAATTCATTATCCTGAGTGTAACAGGTGTTTTTGTGTAACATTTAGAATAGCCACGTAGTAAGTATGTTCTGTACAACATAAAACTGATATTGGCTACAGTTACGTCCATGTGGAGCAATGGCTTCATGATGCATTTGTGCTACTGTCTGTTGCAGTTTCTTTGGAAAGGCATTTGAACAAGCAGCGATCACAAGTAATTCACAAATGATGCAGGATAACTTTGACAGCAACAGTGAGTAGTACCATTTAAAGCTCCTTCAATTAAATTTTCTCGTTTTGGAATAATTTCACAAACAATCAAATTCATCTAGTATCCACTAAGGGATGCGTTATTTAGTTTTCATGAAATCATCAAACAAACTGTTCGATTATTTTTTGCTGGACCCAGTTGCAATTTGGTGAAAAACAGCACAGTAGTTCTACCTCTACATAGTTATCCTACTATATAGTTTATAGTTATACTACTATATAGTTAATAGTTATACTACTATGTAGTTTATAGTTATACTACTATATAGTTTTTAGTTATACTATAACAAATATACAAACTTTCACAAGTCGTCCCATCTAATGATAAAAGTTGATGCTTTTGATTATTTTAACTTAAGTATGCACTGTTTTATTAAACTGACAGCGTAAATTACTTAAAATTATTCCGGCAATGCAGAATTGAACATAAACGAACCTGATTCACGATGGGCAAACTGTATTGAGGAGGAAGCTTTTAGTTGTAAACAGATTTGTGGCCCAAATGCAAATAAAGATGTATAAATATACACGCACGCACGCACGCACGCACGCACGCACGCACGCACACACGCACACACATATTGTTGCACTTGCAATAAGGTTATAATTAGATTTCTTTGCATTAAACTTATTTACTTGCATATATGAAGTGCAAAATAAACATAAATTTCACTCTAAAAATAAAAAAATAAATATTCCGATGTTTTTATCTACGGTATGAATTGTATTGATTGGCGCACTGCTATTAATAACTTCTGTCAAATGTTGCTTCGTAAGATTTTCCTATCTGTTGAATCTTCAGCTACCATGTACATGTGTCTCATCCAGGGTTGCCTGCTGTGTGAACGCTTGACATCATTTTGTCTGTTTTTGTTTCAGTGATAATTCTGAAAATGGAAGACAAAAGCAAGTTCTTTGATGCACTTATCAGTTTGCTGCAATAAATATCTGCACTGTTTGCTCCACGTAATATAGAGACCTGCCCTACTTCACAAGGAAAGTTTTGTGAAGTATGCTGTAGTCCCGTTTATCGCAATGAACTGGAATGGTCCAATTGACAACTGTCTATATGTTACTGCAACTGCAAGACTTCTTTAACTGATACAATTTTTAGAAACGCAGACTCACGCACACACACACACACACACACACACACACACACACACACACACACACACACACACACACACACCATTATAGTCCTTGCCGTTTATATAAATCCATGTATTTAACATACCAATTTGTACAATTCTAATGCCAAAAGTTACACGAATATAATTTGTGTTGCTGCTTCACTACATATGAAAGCAAGTAGAGTATGTGGCGCCATTTAAAGTCAAAGAATTTAGTGCCACCTATAAAATTATGATGGTGCAATGCAGTTGTTATTCAGATCAACATTTGATGGGTTTTCGCATCCTGGTGTTTCTTGTAGTTTTGGTTGTGTGGCTTGTCCCGTCAGTGGGTTTTCAGGAACAACTTTGGCAACAGTCTTCTGGCCCTCATGTTTGTAGTGCGCCACTTGTTCTCGTTATGACATTAGCATACACAAACTCCTGTACTCTGGTGTGAAACCATCTTGTTTTGTGTTACCAATATGTAGGTTATCTGTAAGCATGCTTGTAGAATGTTATTGTTTGACGGCAGCTGCCGACGTGTACCTATGAACCATCACTGATCGACTGTATATAGTAGTAAGGACAAAAATTGGTTATGACGAACATACGTTTGACATATAAGAAGCTGTAGGCGTAACATGTATAAATATGCATAATTTATTATATTTGTCTCGTAATTATATTCCTCTCTCTTTCCATTTGATTATTTCACAGTCACTGAAGAATTACATACCATTTTTGTGTACATATTGTTTTTGTCTTATTGCTTTATTTCACATACAAACGATTTACTTTTCCGGTGGAATTGCATCAAATATAATGCGTAGTTTAAAGAAAATACTGAATTTCACTTGACAAAATCGTGCATTTGTAATCTACAATGGTTAAATTCAAATACGTAAACTTTGAAGTTAACGTTAATATTTGTGTTCAAAATAAAATGTATATTAAAACGGAAAACCTATGCTAACATGTCTTTCTCAAAGCACCACTCATCGAAATGTGCTTAATGCAGCAATATACATTCGTATCGTGAACTTACCAGTTTTGATTCATCACAATCGTGACGAATCCGGGTGTAGAATCTGACCAGTCTCGTACGATAGTTGTTTCTGTGTGTTTGTAGGCATATGGAGTGTGGTCGAGACCGCACCTAACTGCGACGTCGTCATCACGTTTTCTGGCTTGGTGTGGTCTAGACCACACCTATCTGCGACGTCGCCATCACGTTCTGGCTTGGTGTGGTCTAGACCACACCTATCTGCGACGTCGCCATCACGTTCTGGCTAGGTGTGGTCTAGGTTCTGGCTTGGTGTGGTCTAGACCACACCTATCTGCGACGTCGTCATCACGTTCTGGCTTGGTGTGGTCTAGACCACACCTATCTGCGACGTCGTTCTCACGTTCTGGTTTGGTGTGGTCTAGACCACACCTATCTGCGACGTCGTCATCACGTTCTGGCTTGGTGTGGTCTAGACCACACCTATCTGCGACGTCGCAGTCATGTTCTGGTTTGGAGTCACTTTAAAATGACATGAATATCACCCCGCATTATAGCGAGTCCGCGACTGACTAAAAAGTGACGGCAAAGTTACGTCGTAGGCACGTCACGTCTTTTTTGGGAATTGTTTATTTTATAATTAATATGTACATTTAACGTATTATGATGTCCACAACTTGGGGGGCCAGAAGTGCATTATCTCGTCAACTGTCGCCTCGAAACGGGAGTCACTCGTGTCCCCTTACAACTGGGGTACCCACCAGCTCTTTGATATTGGATTTGAAATGGGAACGCCAGTTCACAGACTTGTTGCTACAGTGAGCATTCTAATATCATTTTAGTGGTTTTTGCAAAATAATTGTTTATTTATTACAGTGGAATTCGCTTAATACAATGGCGGATATAATCATTTAATAGTATAAAAACTCGAATGTCACTCAGATTAAAACGTGTTTTAATGCTAATGACAGAATCGTGTGAAAGAAGAAATATAATGCTCTTTTTAGACACATTTGCACATTTTAGTTATGGTTGCTTCCGCTGTTTATGATATCCAAGGGGGTAATATCTAAATGGCGGGGGTAATTATTATCTAAATTAATGATGACCCCGTGTAATTATTATCTGGAAAATGATGACGGGAGGGGGTAAGTATACCGTCGCATGCGACTTAATTAAAGTTTCATCGCCCCGTGTAAACTTTACATCGCATGGAATGTGATGTAAACTTTACATCGCATGGAATGCGTTGCGGCGATGTCGTTTGCAATATAAGTGATCCTATTTTGGAGGCGTCGTCGCATCTGATTTGTCCAATCACAGGCAACGCACGCACACATGGCATCCATTGCAACGTTTACCGTGTCGTATCGTCACGTGACTTATTTAGTCATGTGATTTATATCTCGAGCAACCATATTGCATCGTGTAAACGCGCGACAGGTGTCGCATTCGACATCACGTAGCCTTGAACCTTTTCAATGACGCTTAGTTCAAAGGGCAGTAGAAAAAGATTTGACCACAGGTGTGACCGGACCAATGACAAAGAACTCACGCATAAGCCGTGAAATTCACGGTTTTGCAATAAATGTCATGGTTTCGATCACGACAAAGGTCTAAAATCTCACGCATTTATTCATGATCTTTAGCACTGAAAATTATGGAAAAAAATCTGTTTTTTTTGGTCAAAATAAGACGCCATATATTTGTGTATATATCGCAAGCGAAGACCTCAGTGAATGTTACCAATAACATTCGCCTTTGATGGAATAACGTGTGAAACGTGGTCAAATGTGTTGGTCGGTTCCGCGCTCGTCTGCTGGCGTAGCCACTGAGGCCACGAAAGTTATTCAGCTTTGGAATGTCGATTTAGTTCGGTGTGCTGTTAAATATAATCCGATCGGCAATGAACAGAACTCATCTGGGACGATTAAGACGTAGTAAACTAATTATATGTGGAGAATGTTGTTTGTTGACATGGTTGAAGCATCTTCACCTGCTGACATACATATTCGCTGCAATACAAATTCAACTCATACTCAATTCATACTCAGCGACGCTGCGGTTGCTGCATAAAATGTATTCCATCAAATAAGTTGGCCACCACTTTCTGCAGCCAGGTATTTATATAGCTGTGGCAACACGAAGTGAACGATATCGACCGGGAATTCGCGAGCAATAATTGGTCCTCCCATAGATTATATTCTACTATCAAAGTTTTAGCAGATGAAATAATCCCCACAAATCTTACATAATTCAAGAAACCGAACAAGCCTACATATGTATACGTACACAGCGAGGTGTGCCTATGACAGCGGAGTTGCGCCGAAAAATACAATGGGCAACAGAAAAATACTGGTTTATTCCGTGTAAAAGTAAAGCAAAAATACAACTGCAAATAAATGACTTCGTGCTGGCGTTCGCCATTTAACAACAAACCAGGCAAGGAGCATTTGTTAGTGACGTCATTATGTGCGTGAGCGATATTGGTCGAACTGGACACTGCATAATCAGCCTTCGGGAGTCGTCTAGTCTTCCTGCTTCGGTCTTCACTGTTGCTCGTGACAGACATCGTCAAGGAAGCATCGGTCTCGAAAAGCAGATTTGAAAGTAAGACTACAAATCGACCAGTTAATGTCCTGTTCTTGTTTCCGAGAAATATACAACATAATCACATTTCACTTCTTTTATTTGCTACATTATAATATTATTTGTAGTCAGGCAAGTTTAATTTATTTCTGGAGTAAATAGACCGGCACATTTTGCACATTTAAACCGTCCGTTGAATTTCCATGTTCGCAATGGTTTATTTTGCTGCAATCTACACATATAATGTGGAGGACAAAGTTGCAATTATAACATTCCATGGGTTAGTTTCCTTTCCCGGATATGACCCCAAAGGGGCAGTTTAAATTGTCAATGGATCACAAAGGCTGATCATGGGGGCAATCATAAGGACTATACGGTGGCGTATCCAGATTTTTTATTGGGAGGCAATTTTTTTATGAACGCCGTGGCTCGTAGAAGCGAACTTGTCAATCACCTGTTCGACGGTTGGGCAAGTGTTCCATTATACTTGGAATGAAATTGGATGAAATGGGGGGTATTGGAACCCCCGAAACGTTTTTGTGGAAAGGGATATGGAAATTAGCTGTGAAGTCTTGTATTGCTGATAAAATAGGCTAAAGTGAAAGTCTTAACAGTAAGGAACAAGACGCAGTAAACGAGATATATTTCCGCGAAAACGAATGTGTTCCGATGAAACCAAGCATTTCCTAAACAAACATTCACCAAGTACTACACTTTGTCAACAGGGTGTGACGTATCTCTATTTTTACTCTGGCAGGCGACTTCTTTAGTGGGGATGGATCACTATTATTACAGGTATCACCTATGTAAAAAAATCTCCTTTTGGAATGGGAGGGGGCGGCCGCTCCCCTCGCCCCACCCTAAATACACCGGTGGGACTACACGTGTAAGCCTATATTACAGGACTGCGGACAACGCACAAAAATGCGCCTTTGTAGAATTAATTCTCTGGTGGCGACGCAGTATGGCAGACGGCAGTAACATGGAACGGATGGGCGCTAGTCTGGAGAGAACGATCCGCAACGCGGCGGATTACCTGACAGAACTCGACTGCATCCAACAGACGGTCGAGGTGGAATGCGACAAGATCCAGCGCCGCCTGGCGAGCACGCGCCACCAGGAGTTGGAGGTACGAAAGGCCGTTCAGCTCATAACATCGAAGAGACAACGCACTTGAAACGCATGCTAAGTTTTACTACAGCGTAGCCTGTTTTAAAAACGTCTCACTATCCAACCCAATACGTCCGAAAAGCGACTCACACGACATCCAATCAGTACATCCCACTTTGCACGGTGATGGAGCTCAATTTGAGCAAGCGCGCCAATTAACCAACTGTAATTAGTAATATGGACTAGTTTACGGTGTCTTTCGGATTCAGGGTTGGCAACTATAATGCCGATACGAATTTCAAGCAATACCTCTCTCCAGTGACCCGCACTGCCAGGCATACACACCCGTTTAAGTATAATTACAACCATATGCTAAAAACTATTATTCCTAGAACTACAGTCAAGTAGAATTATCTTCCCTCAGAGGTGGGCCATGCCCCAGGATTGGAGACATCATTCTTAGGTCTCGACTGACAGGTCTCCCAGTCTTACAGTAACATATACGTTTTTTTCCGCTGTGCACCAGCACCCTATGCAGTAGTCCTCAACAAGATGAGGTTAACACAGTATTTGGAAGAAAGAAAGAAATTCCTTAGCCTGGCACCTCTGCATGAAGATCATTTCCCGTGTAGGTAACGTCGATGTTGCGGGGACACCGCCACTACAAGTACTGCATGCTGTACATGGCCAAGTTGTACGCCGACATGGCGCTGTTCCTGGAGCAGCAGTACTTGGCCGAGGGTGGAAGTCCCGGGGGTGGCGATTGGCAGCAGGTTGGCCGCTTCTTCCGCACCCTCTATCAGGTAACTATTGGTCCCTTGCGGGGTGGGGGACACATCACTTGGTCTACCCCGGCTTCTCGACGAGTCGTCTCCATCCATCGCAGTCTTCTGCCACTCTCTATCACTCTCGGCTGCTGAACTCTGCCCTTTCGATATATCTCTTAACACCATCCATCCATCTTATTTCCAGTCTTGTTCTTCTCCTTCTACCACCTTTTTCTGTTTTCCGCGCTCCCTTTTCAATCTTTCCTCAGTCATTCTCTGTATGTGTCCTGTCCACCGCAGTGTGCTCCCCACAAACTTCATCCTCAGCGGTTTCTTCTTTCCGCTCTCTTCTCTTAATCCCCCCATCTTGTTTCTGTCTTTTCGTTTCAGTTTACATATTGTCCAAACCCAGTTATTATCTGCTACAAAATGTAAAATACTAATATCGCGCCTAAATAATCGTAATCTCCAGCTCAGGGGCGCATTTTTTGAAGACACAGTGACAGAATTTGACGGACTTTTTGTAACAGATTGGTGAATAAATACTAACATTTTCAGAATATTCAATAGAGAAACAATGATGAAGAAACAAATTATGAAGAAACTGACATAATTTGATGATTTTTACTTTAAAAGGTTGACAAATAAATTTTAACATGAAAGAACGAAACCATTGTCACTGCCCCCCCCCCCCCGTATCTCTGAAGTCTGGGGTGAGGCTGGCATCGATACCGGTCATCGATGTTTATTTTCCATCTTGCGTCACTGATTCCGTTTCACTGCCTTCTCCACCACCCGTCTCCATTCCCCCCATCCCTCGCTCCCACTCCACTCCCGCCAAATCTCTCCACGCAGTCCTGCCATCTCAGTATAAGTCTTCTCCTTTTCCTTCTCCCCTCCACTATGAGCTCACTAGTGGAAATACCCCTCCCCAGGTTACCCTCGAGGTGGCATTCGTTTACCTGAAGGAAGCGCAGGTGGCTTGCGGGAGCAGCGCGATCACGTCGTCTGCTCTGGGAGGTCGAGGAGACAGTCGGGCAGTGCTCATCTCTCTGTCGCGCGAGGACCAGGTGTGTAACAATAGTGTCACCTCACATTTCACCTACGCCTTGTCCATCCACTGCAGGATGTAGCACTCCGCTAGGACTTTTACATAGGCCTTGTCCATCCACTGCAGGATGTAGCCCTCCGCTAGACCTTTCACCTAGGCCTTGTCCATCCGCTGCAGGATGTAGCCCTCCGCTAGACCTTTCACCTAGGCCTTGTCCATCCACTGCAGGATATAGCCCTCCGCTAGACCTTTCACCTAGGCCTTGTCCATCCACTGCAGGATGTAGCCCTCCGCTAGACCTTTCACCTAGGCCTTGTCCATCCGCTGCAGGTTATAGCCCTCCGCTAGACCTTTCACCTAGGCCTTGTCCATCCACTGCAGGTTATAGCCCTCCGCTAGACCTTTCACCTAGGCCTTGTCCATCCACTGCAGGATGTAGCCCTCCGCTAGACCTTTCACCAAGGCCTTGTCCATCCACTGCAGGTTATAGCCCTCCGCTAGACCTTTCACCAAGGCCTTGTCCATCCACTGCAGGTTATATCCCTCCGCTAGACCTTTCACCTAGGCCTTGTCCATCCACTGCAGATTATAGCCCTCTGCTAGACCTTTCACCTAGGCCTTGTCCATCCACTGCAGGATGTAGCACTCCGCTAGGACTTTCACCTAGGCCTTGTCCATCCACTGCAGGTTATAGCCCTCTGCTAGACCTTTCACCTAGGCCTTGTCCATCCACTGCAGGATGTAGCACTCCGCTAGGACTTTCACCTAGGCCTTGTCCATCCACTGCAGGATGTAGCCCTCTGCTAGGACTTTCACCCACGCCGTACCCACACAGGGCATGACGTAGCACTTCGTTAAACCTTCCACACAGGCCTTGTCCGTCCACTGCAGGATGTTGCACTCAGCTAGACCTTTCCATCTTTTGCTGTTCTTGTCCGTAGTGGTCCAACATATTGGCATAATTGGTAATGTTGTCACGCCATCGTTCATCAAAACACCTTTGGGCGGTCAAGATGTTAGAATATATATATATATATATATATATATATATATATATATATATATATATATATATATATATATATATATATATATATATATATATATATATATAGTTTGTACTATGTAACATGATATCACGAAGAAAAAACGATCATACATATTCTGTGTTAGGACGCCTACTTCCCGTTGCTGTGGCGCCTTTGTTCCCGGCCTTACGAAACCTTCCTCGACGAACTGGCGAAAAACGGCAGCGAAGAACGCTGCGGCCTCTCGCGGGCGATCACCAAAATTAGTCTAGTAGACGATGATGCAGTGACGACCCCTGCCGATTACCGTGAGTCACGGTAGAGACAAAAACACCTTTCCAGTATCGGTGCAGTAAAACGTTTCACACAACATGACGTGTAATCTGTCTGTACAATAGTTGCATAAAATAATACTTTTCACCGTAAATGAATGCAGGATTATTGTTCCGCTTAGTAGCTAGGTGTCGCTTTAGTCAGACACTGTGGTGTTGTTATCGATACATGCATACTGATAAAACATTGACCTCTTCCGTGAACGATCCTTCTTTGTTTTATGCCACTAAGATGGACCAGGAAGTACTTCTGCTTATCGAGAACTAGTTTTTCAATTCCTTTATTATTGATGAGAATGAGAACGGTATAGAGAGAATGAGAACGGTATAGATCGTATCCGATCTACACTGTTCTTTTACTGACGCAACTAGTGTCTTATAGTCATGTACCTTCCTCAAGTTTCGTTAAAGAAAATGTTCGTATAAATACATTCATAACCATTCAACGCTTAAAACGAAAATTTCAATGTGGTCTACTGTTAAATTGATCTCCTTTTCGCTAGTGTTAAGCCACACTCGAACGTTTTCCATAAATAGGATCTTTTAGTACACTGAACAATGAACCGACACTAGGTGAGAACATTGGAGTATCGAGCGTCGACACCGACAATCCAATCCCGGCCGCTTTCGTAGCGTTCGTGCACCACCACATCGCGCTTCTGGCGCCTTTCTTCCTGAAGCGACGTCAACGACTTGTCACGCAGTCACCGGACCACCTAGCTCCACACACCTACCTGCAGAAGGTCGGACACCTTTCCGACTAGATTTTGCGTTATACCATTTTTCATGATATTGTTGAAAACTAGTTTGAAGTCCGATTATATCAGTGTTTTATAAATGCATGTACATGTGTCATGCAGTAGGAAGCTGTTTTGAAATAGTTTCAATACGTAGGCCTATAATGTTCAGGCGTTTGGCGCCATATGTAATGGGTGTCACACTGTTCAGCATTTGGTTGCATGAATACCACCGCTAAATGTATAAAACTTGCTGTCATCTGATAATCGACCTGTCCACAATCTCAGTAAAACCAATGTTGTTTTATTACATACGATTTTAAGTTATAACTTTTATTCTCGTAGAAACACATTATTTTCAGGCGCTAGATATTATCCTGGAGACGTTACAAGACGCGCTGTATAACGAGATGTGTGCAGGACAATATCACCAAAAGGTTAGTCGAACATTGGGTAATCGTTTACTTAACTGGCCTAAATTATTAGGGCTTCATGCCGACGGTTTTTACAGCATTTTTGTACCTGAATGTGTTCCTTACATCATTCCGCGTATGTTCCAGTAAAAAAGTTCATATATTCTTTAAAAATATTCTGTTTTAGGCCACTTTTAATCAGTTTTACACAACAAAACAGCGGCACCGATTGCAAGATAAACATGGCGCGTGCGCGATTTGCGCATTAGTCACGCCTCGGTGCCATCAGAACCGCGAAGGCGATGTTTGTGTGTACTGGGCATACAATTACACAACGTAAAAGAAATTAAGATAACAAAATTGAGAAAATAGGCTCCAAAAATGTTTCAAACGAAGAAATTCTAGAAAAATATTAAAACATTCTCCACAGTTTTCATATTAAACAAAACATTTGTAGAGCACATACAGTCACTTCTAACGTGATATTTTATTTAATGAAATATTTGATGTTGCAAATATTATTTGTATGAAAATTATGTGGTCGATATTAGATGTTATGCGCATGCGCAACTACAAGGGGACATCTCATTGCATGTCATTGTAAATATAATTAAATTTAAAAGAATGCATGGGTTAAATTATCTGTCGTTTGATGAACAAAGATTATTATTTTTGTAATTAAAAATTATACTGATGATACTGCTTGCATGTCATGCGCAATTTTAAAGGGACAACTAATTGCATATCATTAACATAATTAAATAAAAAAGAATGCATGGGTTAAATTATCTTTCGTTTGGTGAGCAAAGGTTATTGTTTTTGTAATTAAAACATATACCGATATTGCATGTCATGCGCATGCGCAACTTGAAGTCAATTTATATACATTTACAATTTAATGTACTCTCTTTACATTAACATGTTAATTTAAATAATTTAAAAATAATAATTTAATTATATGCATATTCATATTTTTGGGGAATACCAAATACATATTTAGTTTTTTTAATATTTCTAAACTAGTGAGTAACCAAACCACATATGTATCGCTACGTATATGCTGTGTCTATGTGCAGTTGTAGTATCACTGGATTTGTCTGAATACACATTTCTTTATCGAATGACTGATAACTCATTCACAGTTCAGATCCAGTGGATACACAAACCTGTGCATTCAATGTGTATTCGACGGTTATGTGCCAGTCACGGCAGTTCGTGCAAATGCCACACAATTTCTTTTGTGCAACTGCCTCGGACCGAGGCCCTCGGTGCGCGGAAGAAAGCCACACGATGTAAATACTTACTAAATAGTGTTATTATTTAGGCTTGGACAAGGATTTCCTACAGCAATTTACCTTATTTCTACCAAGCAGCAGTATGAGTTACACCAGCAGACACCTTTAAAACACCATTGTGAATTAGCGATTATCCTTCAAATAAATATAAGAAATTGTTACAATAGTTGGTTCATGGAGTTCTTTACATATAACTGGCCATTGATGGTAATAATAATGAAACTGACAATGATGGCTTGTAATGATAATGAAAAGTTATGTAGTCCCATAATGATAATAATACATTTATGTGTTTACGTAATTATTGTAGCAAGGATACTGAATACTCTATGACGACTCCATCCCTCTAAGAAAGCTAAATAACTGTAAACTGTTGTGTTTTATTTATTACACGTCAAAATCACACTAGCAGTTACAATGGTGTAGCACGTTGATTAATTAATTATTAATATGTTAATTAATGTTATATATTTTGCTGAATGTGTGTATGCGCAATGAAAGGATGCTTTGAATTCACATGTATTATGAGAAAGTAATTAATGTTATTTAATATGAACAATTAAAATTGTTTCTGAGCTATATCTTCTTCTTCCCATTAATCACTGGCAAGGCGGTACTACATCACGATTTCTTCGCATGATATTGCTGTGAAAACGGACAACACAGAATCCCTCCCTCCCACCCTCCCTCCCCCCTCCCTCCCCCCTCCCTCCCCCCTCCCTCCCTCCCTCCCCATCAGAGGGAAACCACGCTGACATACAATATCACCATAATTAAAAAAAAAAATTTTTTTTCACCAAACGACAGATAATTTACCCCTGCATTGTTTTAATTTAATTATATTAACAATGGCATACAATGAATTGTCCCTTTAAAGATGCACATGACATTCAATATCACCAGTATGTTTTAATTACAAAAACAATAACCTTTGCTCACCAAACGACAGATAATTTAACCCATGCATTCTTTTAAATTTAATTATATTAATTTTCATACAAATAATATTTGCAACATCAAATATTTAATTAAATAAATATGAAATATTACGTTAGAAGTGACTGTACGTGCTCAACAAATGTTGCGTTTAATATAAAAACTGTGGAGAATGTTTTAATTTTTTTTCTAGAATTTCTTCTTTTGAAACATTTTTGGAGCCTATTTTCTAAATTTTTTTCTCTTAATTTTTTTTACGTTGCGTAATTGTATGCCCAATACACGCAAACATCGCCTTCGCGGTTCTGATGGCACCGAGGCGTGACTAATGCGCAAATCACACGCGCCATGTTTATCTTGCAATCGGTTCCGCTGTTTTGATGTGTAAAACTGATTAAAAGTGGCATAAAACACAATATTTTTAAAGAATACATGAACTTTTTTACTGCAACATATGCGGAATGATGTAAGGAACGCATTCAGGTACAAAAATGCTGTAAAAACCGTCGGCATAAAGCCGTACTAATTTAGGCCAGTTGGTAATTCTTGAATGGATTAACCTTCTGTCTTCTTGAATTGTCACGCATGTGCGCACGTACGCATGCGTGAACGCACACACGCACGCACGCACACACGCCGCCGCCACCACCACCACACTGGTAGAGTCATCACAATGTACGCGGCGGTTTCAGTTCCTCCAGAGCACTGATTTCCTCGCCGAATCTGAACACTCGGTGCTGGGACGGGACATGACGAGCCTCATGGAGCGCTACCGTAAGCCAGTGAGGACCGTCAAACAGTTCCTCGCCGACTGCAACGACGCCGTCAACGCCCGGCTTAACGCGCTCTACCATAAGTTCCGTACACAATGCTCGTGCGGCAGACTCTTCCATGTCTGTGTCGAGTGAACGGCGTAGTGGCGCGGCACTCCGACAGGTGGCAGCTGTTTTGCTATTGCGAAGTCCGTATGAGGGCGCTCTCTATAAAAAGCACCTTCTAACGATCAAACACGTCCAAATTATTCTTCAGACTTACGATTGGCCGCATAACTGCGTCACTGTGTTCTGTGCATTACATCGTGTGTGCTTTCGCAAGTGTTCCTTAATACAGTATCGTGCAATATGATTACTCGTGTTGAATTGCGTGTTGACATTTACTATAACAATTACCCCGACAACCCAGTGTCAACAATGTTTTTCTTCCGGGACCACACCACAGTTGCATTTAAAGAATAAGAATAAGTTACCCGATGTCAAACACAGGAGGTAACAGTATTCAGCCAGGAATGCTGAAACGTTTAAAATGTCGGACCTTCGACAATGAAATACGAATTGAAATATGAAGCAAATTTGAAAACGCGCAGGAATTCTGGTGGTGACATTCTCGAAACACAGTAAGCGAAATCCGGTTATTGTGAGGATGAACACGACATAATTAAAAGAGATGGAGGTAAGTGATTTTCACCAAACTCTTCAGCACATTGGTAACACATTGTTAGTTGATGTCTTCAAGTTTTATAATGTTTGACGTTCACATACGTGTTCTTTCAGTCATGCAAAACGTAGAACCAGTACTCAATTACAGGCCCCAGTAAGCCGTCAAACAGCGGCCTGCCAACTTCCCGATAAATACCTGAAAAAAACACAGTTCCCGAACTAACCGGGCTGTACCGTTCATGGCAATAAAAATCTCGCTGGTTATAAATGCGTGTGTTTAAATGCAAGGATCATGGGTCAACAAAGACATATCAGATGCGGAATTAGGACTGACATGATACGTAATGTTTAGGAGAGATCGAACAAGAAGAGGTGGAGGGGGAGTTTTGTTTTATAAATAAATTAAAGAATCAATTCAGGCTTATGAAATAACACGGAATGGAATAACATGCTGATAAATAAGACAGCAATTTAATGTTGGAACATTTTAAAATATGAAATTGACAGTATCATTGAACAATTTGTTCCCTTAAATTATGAAAACGATCTAGAAAGAAACACTTATCAAAAGCTATTAGAAAAATAGCGTACAAGCAAACTATGTCTATGTGGACGGTTTAAAGGCGATCCAGAAAAGATGAGTATTGCACAAATTACAAACACTTAATACAGCTACGACTGAAACTACAAAATCTAAAGTAGTAGCTAAGAACAAAAACTAGCATGTAACATAAAAAATGACAGCAAGAGTGTGTGTGTGTGTGTGTGTGTGTGTGTGTGTGTGTGTGTGTTTGCGTGTGCGTGTGCGTGTGCGTGTGCGTGTGCGTGTGCGTGTGTGTGCATACATCAGGAGTAAACAAAACGTACGTGACAAGGTTGGACCACTAGAAGACAGTGCTGGAAATATAATAAATCACAAGTTTTTAATGGCGTAAGACCTAAATGGATACTTCAGTTCAGTGTTTACCAGAGAAAATATTAATTCATTACCAATTCCAGATGCTAAATTTCAGGAGGCTAAATCGAACTATTTAGGTCAGTTAATCCCAGAAATGGTAGCTAAGAAAATAAAGGAAATGAAGGACAATAAATCACTTGGAGTGGATTGAATTCCGCCAAAACAACTCATGGACACAGTAGAACACATTAGTGTACCACTTGCACGAGTGTTCAACTTGTCATTAAAAGAGACATGTCATTAAAAGAATGATTCCTTTTGAATGGAAAGAAGCACATATCATACCATTATTTATAAATGGTTCGATAAATAAATAAAAAAATAAATTACAGACCAGTGAGTTCAAAATCAGGGATATGTAAACTATTAGAAAGGTTAATTAGAGACCATAGGGTGAACTTCTTTGTTAGGCATAAATGATTAAATCCTTCTCAACATGGATTCCTAAAAGCGAGGTCACACTTAACAAATATATTATTTTTTTTGAAGAAATCACAAAGTGGATAGGCGAAGGATCACCAGTAGGTATTGTGTACTTAGATTTTCAGAGAGCTTTCGATAAATTGCCACAGTAGGATTAAAAACCCATGGTATCGGGGACGGCAAAATTTACAGGATAGAAAATGGCTGACTGACTGAAGACAGCGTGTTGGAGTAGATGGGGAGGTTTCAAACTGGAAATCAGTTCTGAGTGGCGTGCTACAATGATCAGTGTTATGACCTTTATTATTCTTAATATACATAAATGACTTAGACGATGATATAACAAGCAACGTACTGAAATTTGCGGATGACACAAGTGCTCAGAAAGGTCACAAATGATAGTAATTAACATCATTTACAAAACGATCTAGACAACTTAGTTAAATGGTCTGAAAAATGGCATATGTTATTCAATTTTAGGAAATGTTAATGCCTACATGCATAAAATGTTAGTAGTAGTAATGCTCTTTTACCAATAAACGTTTCACATTTGTGTACTATTGGCATTACGGACGTAGTTTCAGTTGACAGTATAATTTTTGTGTTGATTTCATATATGTTACAACTACGATGCGCTGACGGATGAACAGTTAGTTTGATTTCAACTTTGGCACCAGCCAGTATATGAACATTGTTACAAGCGCGAAAAATCGACGGTCGCGATTCGGAACAATAAATTGCCTTAAAATCGATTCAGGTGGGCAACCTATGGGTTTCCAGAATGCTAAACGACGTAGCTTCTCAGGTCACAGTATGACCCACAAAACAAATACACCAAATATACATTATTCCCTGTTAAATCTTCAGAATTTCAATGAATCTAGGTTATGAACCCGCTACTCATGGACGTCCGCGGGGAGGGGGGGGGCAAGTGGGAGAGCACTTTTTTCTTCACTCTCCCTGGAAAAATTCCTGAGGACGCATATATATATATATATATACATTATATATATATATACACACATACATACATATATATATATATATATATATATATATATATATATATACACACACACATATATACATATATATATATATATATATATATATATATATATATATATATATATATATATATATATATATATATATATATATATATACACACATATATACATATATATATATATATATATATATATATATATATATATATATATATATATATATATATATATATATATATATATATATATATATACTATGACAGTTGATTGTCACGTGATACAAGTGCCCACGTGATCCTGTGAAATGTCGCACACTAATGCGTGGTCACTAATACAACGACAAAGGAATTCTGTACAAGTCTAACTGCATAGAGCATCTGTCTAGTGTTTCATCTGACATATTCAACATTGCTATAATAACTGGTTAGGCATTTACAATTTATTTTTGAGAAATGCTCCTTTAAGGAAATATTGTCAGTCAACGCCAGAAGAGCTAACGCTATGTACATATCTACTTAGGCACAAGATGTACAAGTTGGTTACGTGTTGTTTGTAGGATTTATGCAATACGTGCAGGGATAAAAGTGCCAACAATGTTTCGTGGAGTGATAGCATAATAAACACTGCTTCGTTCAGGGATAACAGTACCAATAATGTTTCGTGGAGTGATGACATAACCAACAATGTTTCTTGCAAGGATAACATTACCGATATGATTTCGTGTAGGGATAACAATTCCGACATGGTTTCGTGCATGGATAACTTTATATATAACATTTCATGCAGTGGTAACATAACCAACAATGGTTCGTGCAGGAATAATATTACCAACAATGTTTCGTTCAATGATAACATTACCAGCAATGTTTCGTGCATGGATAACATTACCAGCAATGTTTCGTGTATGGATAACATTACCAGCAATGCTTCATGCTGGGATAACATTACCAGCAATGTTTCGTTCAAAGATAACATTACAAGCAATGTTTCGTGCGTGGATAACATTACCAGCAATGTTTCGTTCAATGATAACATTACAACAATGTTTCGTGCATGGATAACATTACCAGCAATGTTTCGTACATGGATAACATTACCAGCAATGTTTCGTTAAATGATAACATTACCAGCAATGTTTCCTGCATGGACAACATTACCAGCAATGGTTCGTGCAGGAATAATATTACCAACAATGTTTCGTTGTTCAATGATAACATTACCAGCATGTTGTCCATGCAGGAAACATTGCTGGTAATGTTATCATTGAACGAAACATTACCAGCAATGTTTCGTTCAATGATAACATTACCAGCAATGTTTCCTGCATGGACAACATTACCAGCAATGGTTCGTGCAGGAATAATATTACCAACAATGTTTCGTTCAATGATAACATTACCAGCAATGTTTCGTTCAATGATAACATTACCAGGAATGTTTCGTGCATGGATAACATTACCAGCAATGTTTCATGCTGGGATAACATTACCAGCAATGTTTCGTGCACGGATAACATTACCAACAATGTTTCATGCTGGGATAACATTATCAACAATGTTTCGTGCATGGATAACATTACCAGCAATGTTTCGTGCATGGATAACATTATCAACAATGTTTCGTGCAGGGATAACATTACCAACAATGTTTCGTGCTGAGATAACATTACCAACAATGTTTCGTTCAATGATAACATTACCAGCAATGTTTCCTGCATGGACAACATTACCAGCAATGGTTCGTGCAGGAATAATATTACCAACAATGTTTCGTTCAATGATAACATTACCAGCAATGTTTCGTGCATGAATAACATTACCAGCAATGTTTCGTGCATGGATAACATTACCAGCAATGTTTCGTGTATGGATGACATTACCAGCAATGTTTCGTGCATGGATAACATTACCAGCAATGTTTCGTGCATGGATAACATTACCAGCAATGTTTCGTTCAATGATAACATTACCAGGAATGTTTCGTGCATGGATAACATTACCAGCAATGTTTCATGCTGGGATAACATTATCAACAATGTTTCGTGCAGGGATAACATTACCAACAATGTTTCGTGCTGAGATAACATTACCAACAATGTTTCATGCAGGGATAATATTACGAACAATATTTCGTTATATGATGTTCCAACGACAAGTGTTGTACGTCTCGAATAGTAATTAATGCATGTAGTGGAAACGTCAACAGTTTGACTTGTGAAAGTAAAACGAATTTTCATATATTGTTAGAGTACACAGAGCAACTTGTATGACTACAAACGAGTATGAGTTTCGTTTTATCTGGGATGTATATACAGTACAATCTTCAGACGTTGAACTGTAAACCAAGCGTCGGCCTGCTACACGTTGATTGGCGCCAACACAAGCAGAAGCACCACCGTGACAATCGGCACCGCACCGGTGAGGCTGGCGCCGCCGTCTGAAACGAAAGCATCGTATTATAATCCACAGTAAAGTGTGTATGTTTGTATGCATGTTATGCCATTCCTACTAGTTGCTTTGGATCTTGGGCACCAAACTTTCAGGTGTTCTACGACGCCACGGTCGTGTCGTCTCAGATTAATTGTTTCGAAATTCACCCCGCTATTAAACTTTATACGAACAATCGAATTACCCTTTGCAGTTTAATTATTAACTTATTACGTACAGCTGTCCGCAACGCTACCCGAACAATTACGTGCAGTTGTTGACAGCGTCATGCGTCTTTTATTCGATTGTCAGAAGTTACGTCACAGAGGGGCAAGGCTTCGCTAGACGTTACTATAACGTTCCGTAATACGTCGCAATTTCAAGAATCCTTCAGTATATTGACAGGCAACACCAGCGATAATGTTGTGTATCCTGACATGTTATATACACGTCAGTACTACCAACTTATCACGTCCGTGGATGGGCATTCAGGTAGTACTGCTAAATAACCCTACACCACTAGTATAATGCAATGTTAACCGGTCAGGAATAAAACTAATATCTAACCAATATCTAACCCAAACCCTAAGACAAACCGTTTAAGAGAGCACATTATATATATATATATATATATATATATATATATATATATATATATATATATATATATATATATATATATATATATATATATATATATATATATATATATATATATATATATATATATATATATATATATATATATATATATATATATATATATATATACATATATATATATATGATGTGTGACATGATTCATAATATGGATACTCACTTGCACGTTGGCAGTGCATCCGTCGAAGGATAGGGCCAGCAATACGTTCAATATAACCACGAATGAAACGTGCTGCACCGCTACCACAAGCTGTTGACACGGCTCCGTCGACACAGTCCATGTATTCAATAATCTCTCTAAAACAACAAAAACATGATTAAAATCTACATTACAAAACACACACCAAAAATAGTTCATAAACATTAATGCAGCTGTCACAAATTACAATCTGCACCCCTGTAAAAAGCAGTAGTTAGACCGCATTTGGAATATTGTATACAAGCATGGAGGTTGTATCGTAAGAAGGACATAGACAAGCTAGAAAGAATACAACGAAGAACAACTAAGATGATTCTAGAATTGAGAGACATCAGTTAGGAAAGCCGCTTATTAAAATGTGGTTTGACAACACTAGATACCAGAAAACTAAGATGAGGTCAAATACATTTTTTTTAAATAGTGAATGGTTATGAGGATACTGATAGGAATATGTTCTTCGAACTTAAAGAAAGCAGTAGAAAAAGATGACACAAAGCAGCATTAGTTAAGGAACAGTGTAGGTTGGACATGAGAAAGTACTCATTCTCACAGTGATTGATACATGAATGGAACAATCTGTCAAATGATTGTGGTAATGTTAGCAATGTGAACAATGTTTAAAAATAGAACTGACATATATCTGGTAAGGGCGGGCTATACATAGATGATAAATTTGTTGGACTTCCTTGTCCACTTGCCATCTGAAACTTGTAGTTTGGGATGACAATCTTGTTAAATCTTGTTAAAACGGCTAACCTGTGCACCATACCTAGCAGACGAGAAATGAGATTAAAGACATGTCAGGTGACGAATAACTAACATATGTTCCTTCCACCTTGTAAAATTGTAACCACCTGTCAACCCACAGAAGAACGTGATTTTCCACATCTAAACAAGAAATAATTAACAACAACATTAATTGACATATGTTCATTACATAATGTTGAAACGAAAGTAAATTAATATGAATATTTTTACACTTGGAAAAATAGTATTTATATAATGTGAGGCGAGAATCTACTTTGCTATGTTTGTTGCGGTCCGCAACACGAGAAACAGTCCGGAGTACGCGAAATGGTTTTAGTCCAAAAACGTCACGTGACAAGTTAAACCCTGTCCCTTTGTGTTGCAAACTTCGCTGACGCAAGTCGTGTTTTTGTGAAGCAACACATTGGACGTTTTTCCTCCCACCATCCTCCCCTTTCTACCACCAATGTTCTCGTGTTGCGTACCATGTTATCATGATTATGTACTGTGGGATAAATGATCGCCCCACCTTTGCTACTTTTACATGTCATTTAATAATTGCTTTTCTCGATGAGCTAGTTTGTAGTGATGATTAAGCTGTATCTCATCGATTTACACATATATGATATTTATCTCGATGAACGTGTTTGTACCAGCTATTTCTCATCGATACATGTATTTAATTATCACGATGCATTTATTAAATGACCTTTAACAACAGTTACTCTTTGTGTGTTCCTGTAGCAAACAAGCTCAGGTTTCTGCCATTACGCATCTGCAAGGTATCAACATTAAGCATCAGCAGGGTATAAATGTATTTTTTTGAACAAGAAATCAAACACATACGATATCTGAATGTTCTTCCTGGGACGTGCGGTTGGTGAGAATGCTTTTTAGTATGTTCAATATTATAACACTAAATGTCAAACTGCTCAATTTCTAGTTAACTAACTTGCTTAATTTTCCACTAGTTGTACCTTGATAAGATGTGGAAGGCTAAATGAATTACGCAATATTCTTTTGTTCATTGCTGTAATAAACGTAAACAATTTATTATAGTATAACCGATTACAATATATGTCAATTACATTAATAATCGTACCTCCTTGGATACGTTGTTTCTAACATATGGCACTTACTGGCATGCTTTAGCATTGTACGTGGTTCCATTGTAGGATATATCGTCATATTTAGACTTGTGGCATAGTATAATCTTTCTCTTCACCTCCGTCTTTGTAAAACAGGATGCGTGCTTGGCGTATTCTGCAACACGGGTAGACATGCATTGCATGCGTCAGGGTCATGAAGTCAAGATTAAGACTTATTAATCGTGTATTATATTTATCGCAGTGTGTGGACAGAAGGATACGATTTAATTGGAAATTCGTGAATCGGGCAGTATAATCGATTAATATACCATACCACGGTCAACGACTGAAGGTGTCGATGTAAAGGTAATTCGTTCATGCTGAATTCGAGTCAAACCGGATTCTCTATGTCATTGTCTTGTAATTTGGCATGAGCATTACAGTAATTCGAAAATATATTATTCTTGAATTATGATTCGTTCGTTAAAGAAACATAATATGCAAATCATATAAGTTGTGTGGAAGATATTATATCATGACAAAGACATTTTTATGTTATAGTGTCCTGTTATCGCATGCAACTATTGTTCTAATGCTCAGTCATCACAGCTAAATATTTTCTCTGAGTGTCCCAGTGTGGTATCTCAGTAAAAAACAGTTATGTCATTGTCTCTACATAGCTGTTTTAACCGCACAAATGTATATTCATACACAAAGTTCACGTTGCTGTAATCATTATGAAACACTAATAATGTAGTAAACATCAGCGTTATGTTTAAGAATAAATATCGTTTTTCCTCTCAATTAACATACTGGCAATAACAGTATTCACAATTATAATTATATAATTATAGCTTACGTACACCAACCCTAGATAGCCAGTGTCACATTCCCAAAGACTGATAGTGGGGCTAGATGTATGAAATGATAAATTGAAAACTTGTTGCTATATTCGCCATAACAATAAGTACAATGTGATGGAGGAGTGTCGCAGTTGCCAACACAACTTTCTTCATATTATGGAAACTTAAACAGGCTAAAATAATACAGGCAACTATCTAAAACGTAGATATGCTAGGGTAATCTACAGTGCCAATTGAAAGAATTGGGTAGAAAATATCTTGCATTAAATCGAGTCTTAACTCAGTGATTGGCCCAACAAAAACTATTACCTATACATCGCTATGCTCCGGCATGTAAACACATTGATTTCAGAAGTTATATCTGCCTAAAGATGGACTAAACAGTTATAAACTAATTTCTGTATCTGGCTTTATTTCTAAGACACCTGAGATAGCAAGCCGCGTACAGTGTCACATCAGATAAAGTGCATATCCAGTGTACCATAGTCAGCTTACAAACAGTTTCACCCTGCAGAAATTTATTAAGTAACCGCACTTACCCAATTTAATATAACTGCCGCATTTGACACCATTGATAAAATAATTCTTATTATTGCATACCAGTCTCTTACAGCTTCCTCCGTAATTACGTTTCTTCGTTAGTCTTATTCCGAATTTATTTTGCAAAAAAATCAAACCTACCTAATATCCACTGCAACATGCTTTCTCGTTTGTGCAAATGTTGTATGTAGTTTTTGTGGAATCATCAGATAAACTATTACATTACTTACTCTTTGGTCAAACATTAAGTGAAGTGAAAATGGAAAAGTTGAAATTTCGTAACTTTGTCGTATGATGGGCGAGAGGATGGAAGTCATGCCCATGATCGGCATTGACCCGCACAGGGTTTGCCATTTTGGATATCCACTATTTTGAGCCTTACCAGATCTAACGATTAAAGTCAATTTTTCGATAAGCATTTTTTATTAAATCGAATGAGGATGCTACATAAATCACTCACACACTACATATTTGGACATTAACGAACCGGATTTGCGATAGTCTAAATTAGTTGAGGATGGAGTTTTAAGGCATGTATTTGAGGTAAGGTGTATCTGGCACATCTGCGAGCAGGTTTATATCACGTCAAAGCGAAAATACCGTGAACTGTTTTGACATACTTTGCGTTAAATTAATACAAACATCAGAACTCGGGCTTTCTCGGTTGAAGAACCATTCTTTGGAACTAGCCAAAAATTAGCGTAAGTTCACCAGGAACTTCACTGATTTGAGATTGCCTAATTCTTTGTTTTTGACGCGCATATTCCCAAGGATTTCGGCGCACGAGACGTTTTTGTATTATATTGTATTGTAGTAAACATAAAAGTCAAGAGTTACTTTAGGCCCTGAATACAAAATGTAAAAAGTATATAAGGGTGACAAATGGCAGATATTGATTAAAAAAGATGGAGATTGTGTGGAAAAATATGTAAAACCTAGAAATATTACAAAATTGGCACAAAAAAGAATATCTCATCCATCCATATATATGCGTATAGATACGTATATATATATATATATATATATATATATATATATATATATATATATATATATATATATATATATATATATATATATATATATATATATATATATATATATATATATATATATATATATATATATATATATATATATATATATATATATATATATATATATATATATATATATATATATATATATATATATATATATATGTATATATATATGTATATATATATGTATATATATATGTATATATATATATTATATATATATGTATATATATATATATATATATATATATATATATATATATATATATATATATATATATATATATATATATATAATATATATATATATATATATATAATAACATATCCTACCGTCAACGTTCTCTTTCTTACACGTGTAGCCCAGTCTGTTGTCAATGCCTTCATACAGGTCCTTTGCGCTGTCCTTGCACGTTGACTTGATGGGATTCATACATACACCAAAGTCATCGTAAAGCCTGCAGAACACGACACAGCATGATGAAGTTATGTGATTTACAACACGCACAACAACCTAACAAATAACCCACAACAACCGGCAGAATAACAATGATAATTGTTTGTAGGCAAACGTTCTAATTTACACAAGTGATCATCGTCATTTACACTGCTTTAAGCCAGAGCAAATATTCAGCCAATGCAGCGCAGATATGGGTTTCCATTTCCCTGTGTGGGATATTTTACTTCCCATGGCATAGACACCAGGTAGAAGGGACCAACAGAACGCTTCGTGAACCCGGCAGTGATACATGATTTTGGGGGCATGACATTTTCATTGCCATTGACATTGCCCTACAAAAACTTGACTGGAGAGTCTTAAGCTCTTGCCTTTTATCTCGTACAACGCTTTTATCTCGTACAACGCTTCTACTACTTCTATTCTTTGTCTTTTGCATGTCAGCCATTTATGTGTACCGTTGATTATACCGTTCCATGTGCTTTTAGTTTACGTAACAATCGTTGCAGTTTTATTTTCGCAAAAGATTCTGAAAATCTAGGCAGAAAATATTGATCTTTATTTGATATTTTATTCTGAACAAGGAAGTCCACCATAATATATGGTATCTAAGTAATATATTGTATACTAGGGATGCTAAACGCATTGGTAGGATTATTTTAAGTTTTAGTCGTGTTTTTAAATAATGATGTAATATGTGTTTCTTTACATTCAAAATGTTCATTTCCCTCTCTGACAAATTGAAAGTTTTGGCGAGAGTTGTACAACTTCTACTCTAATACATTTTGATCGTAACGTACTACTAGTGAAAATAAATCTTCCTTTCTATGACTAACTACTCATTTATACTATCGGCCATTTAAAATCCATGTGATGATATTTACAGCATTGTCTGTGGTGTTATCTGATATGGAACTTTCGGATTACTCCTTGTTGTCATTATTTTATATTACCTGCCACTCAATTGTTTACTCTGTGGCGCCGACGTCTACAAGGACAGAAGTACTGGAAGTCACCAGGAGAGCATTGATTGTTATCATCCGTAACGACGTGTTCTCGCCAAGTGATTCTATGCTATCGATAATTATGTTTATTACGGTAGCATGTTACGCTACATAATATATGTGAATTACTACATGTGTTGTGTTCTTTTCTATTGATATTTCGTTGATCACAACAAACGACTTTTAGTGTTTTGCAAACAGTTTATTTATAATCACTCGAACACTAAATTGGTGACCCTGACGTGATCACAAAACATCATGGCCGAAGCGACGTTCACTAACGCTGTGAGCATAAAAATTCCTCCCTTCTGGACGGAAAATCCGCGATTGTGGTTTGCACAAATTGAAGGACAATTCACGGCAATGCGCATAACACAACACGAGACCAAGTTCGGTCACATCATCGGTGCGCTAGCTCCATCAGTCGCAGCTGAAATAGAAGATGTGATTCTCGAACCGCCAGCTGAGAATCAATATGATGCTCTCAAAAACGCTCTCATTACACGCCTGGGTGTTACAGAAGAAGAAAGGATGGATCGGTTGTTAACTGGCGTCTCTCTAGGAGATCAAAAACCATCATCTTTACTTCGTCAAATGCAAAGACTGAGAGGCACTGGAGCCGCAGCGTTAAACGACATCGTTTTTCGTCGTCTATTCCTCACTCGTCTCCCAGATCACGTTCAAGTAGCTTTGGCCACGCGTGCCAACGTTCCACTGACGGAATTGGCAACACAAGCAGATGTCGTGATGGCTGTGGGCAACCGAGTGAATTGTAACACCCTTGAAGCGGATACCTCTACGCAAAAGCCTTCACTGTCTTCTCTGTCTTCAGAAACACTCCTCGAAATCGACTGACTCAGAAGAGAAAATGCAAGACTGCGGAACCAAGTAGAGCAACAGAACGTACCTCGACATACCAGTGACAACCAACTGTGTTGGTTTCATGCTAAGTTCGGTACCAAAGCTCGTAAATGTCGATCGCCGTGTTCTTGGTCGGGAAAAGCCAAAGCTGCCCACTAGTGGCGAATAGTGGATGCAGCCACGTTTCTCGCCTACTTTACCTCACCGATCATGCATCCAAAACGCGTTTTTTGATCGACACGGGTGCAGAGGTCAGCGTTTTTCCAGCAACAAGTCGCGAAAAACTCGAGAGTAAACAAGGTCAACCCTTGGTAGCAGCCAACGGTTCGAGAATTGCAGTATATGGAGAACGAAGCATCTCCCTTGACATTGGATTTCAACGTAACTACACCTGGAAATTCCAAATTGCAGACGTACGCATGGCGCTCATTGGTGCTGATTTTCTTAGCTCCAATGGAATCGTTGTAGACACGAAGAACAACCGTATAATAGAAGCTGCATCATTTGCACACGTGTCTCTTCAAACTACAGCACTACAACCTCTCCGACTGCATTTCCTCAAATCACCATCAGAATATGAAACCATTCTGACTGATTTCCCGTCTCTTACGCGAACAGACTTTGCCACAACACGCTCAAAGCTTCATGTATCGCACTCTATCGAAACCAAAGGTCGTCCTGTCTTCGCCAAGGCTCGTCGCCTGGCACCTGAAAAGTTGACGATTGCTAAACGCGAGTTTGAAACGATGTTAGACATGAGAGTGATTAGAAGATCGTCCAGTGCGTGGTCTTCTCCTCTACACATGGTCCCCAAGAAAGGAGTTGGACAATGGCGTCCATGTGGTGACTATCGCGCTCTTAACGACATCACAGTCCCTGACCGCTACCTGATCCCACATCTACAAGACTTTACAGCGAAACTGGCAGGAGCGAGAATATTCTCCAAAGTTGATCTCGTTCGCGCATATCATCAGATTCCAGTGGCGGCTGAGGATATCCAAAAGACAGCGATAATCACACCATTCGGGTTGTTCGAATACGTACGAATGCCATATGGTCTGCGGAATGCTGCACAGACATTCCAAAGATTCATGGACGATGTATGTCGTGAATTAGACTTCGTCTTCGTGTATTTAGACGATATCCTGATAGCCAGCAGATCAGAGGTTGAACACAGAGAACATCTACGTCGCCTCTTTGAAACGTTAGCCGAGCATAACGTGGTTTTGAATCCGGCTAAGTGTGAATTTGGCGCGACAAGTCTGGAATTTTTGGGACATAACATTGACTCGTCAGGTGCATCCCCCCTGCCAGACAGAGTTCTGACGGTGAGAGAATTCCCTAGACCGACCAACACGCGTTCACTTCGAGAATTTCTCGGTCTCGTCAACTTCTACCACCGCTTTATACCACGTTGCGCGCAGATCTTGCACCCTCTTCATCGACTGTTGTCAGCAGACGCTACAGATGAAAAGAGGTCAACTGCTACAAAGAAGGACATCACATGGACAGAGGAATGTGAGACTGCTTTTGAGGCAAGCAAACGAGCGTTGGCCGATGCAACGATGCTCACTCATCCCCATCATGATGCACCAACCAGCATTACTTCTGATGCATCTGACGTTGCTGTGGGAGCGGTGCTTTCTCAACTAGTTCGTGGACAATGGCGACCCATTTCCTTCTTCTCAAGAAAGCTCAAACCACCAGAGACTCCCTACAGTACATTCGACCGTGAACTGTTGGCCGTGTATCTATCTCTTCGCCACTTCAGATACTTTGTAGAAGGGCGAGAGTTTCATGTCAACACAGATCATAAACCGTTGACCTACGCCATCAGCAACCCCTCTGACAAACATTCGCCTCGACAGACGCGCCACCTATCGTACATTGCTGAATTCACTACCGATCTCAGATATCTCAAAGGAGAAGACAACGTGGTTGCTGATACACTCTCAAGAGCTGAACTGTGTGATCAGAATAATGCCATTACATCGTCTGCAGTCGACTACGAAAGAATGGCACAGTTACAACGAGAAGACGACGAAATGCCGGCCTATCGTACGGCTATCACTGGGTTGCAACTCGTAGATCTGCCACTTCTCGATTCAACTGATACGCTGTTGTGTGATATCTCGCAAGGATATGCTCGACCTGTTGTGCCACGTGTCTTACGTCGAGACATTTTCGATCAGTTGCACAATCTTTCTCATCCTGGTGGCAAAGCAACCAAACGCCTGGTTTCTGCCAGATTCGTGTGGCATGGTCTCAATCGAGAGGTTACGCAATGGGCGCGGAACTGCTGTTCATGTCAACAGTCGAAGATTCAGCGACACATCGCCTCTCCTGTTCACAAGATTGACATTCCCGATCGAAGTTTTGATGCAATTCATGTTGACATTGTAGGCCCACTTCCTCATTCGCAGGGATATAATTACCTGTTCACAGTGGTGGATCGCTTCACCCGTTGGCCCGAAGCTATACCAATGGTCAATGCAACTGCTGAATGTTGTGCTCGCGCTCTTCTCGACCAATGGATCTCACGATTCGGGGTTCCGTCGACAATCATTTCGGATAGAGGACGACAGTTTGAGTCCAATCTCTGGACGGAGCTAATGAAAATCATGGCATGCACTCGTGTTCGAACGACATCTTATCACCCGCAAGCCAACGGCATGGTCGAGAGATTCCATCGTCAACTCAAGTCATCACTGAAAAGTCGTCTCGAAGCAGCTGCTAACTGTTGGATCTTGGTGCTTCCGACAGTTCTACTCGGGATACGTGCTGCTGTGAAGGAAGATCTAGGATGTTCCTCGGCCGAACTAGTGTTTGGTATGCCACTGCGTTTACCTGGACAGTTCTTCGAACAACTACCCGCTGGACACGTAGACGATCCAGCCGCGTTCATCCCACGTCTGCGCACTGCTATGCGAGATTTGCGACCTACCATTCCGGAACATCATGGTTCACACAGAACTGCTGTTCCCACTGCGTTGACATCAGCGACACACGTATTCGTTCGACATGATGCACATCGCACCCCTCTGCAGCGACCGTACGATGGCCCGTTTCTCATCCTTCAACGGAACGAGAAGTTCTTCGTCTTGGATTACAACGGCCGACATGAAACTGTATCCATTGACCGACTGAAACCGGCGTTCCTAGACACTGATATTATAGGAGCTCTTCCACCACAGCTACCTACTACTAGAGGTGGCCGAGTTGTACGGGTACCAGTTCGATATCGACCTTGAACCCGTACTCAAGCTCTGGGGGGAGGTTCTGTGGCGCCGACGTCTACAAGGACAGATGTACCGGAAGTCACCAGGAGAGCATTGATTGTTATCATCCGTAACGACGTGTTCTCGCCAAGTGATTCTATGCTATCGATAATTATGTTTATTACGGTAGCATGTTACGCTACATAATATATGTGAATTACTACATGTGTTGTGTTCTTTTCTATTGATATTTCGTTGATCACAACAAACGACTTTTAGTGTTTTGCAAACAGTTTATTTATAATCACTCGAACACTAAAACTCTTATTTTGTTAAGTTATACCTACATTAAGTGCGTCTTTGTAGTTTTTTTGCAGTCTTCTGATTTGTTTATATTCCCTCCACATAATTTGCTTGTGTGCAAGTTTTCCTCTAGCATCTTTTCTTTGGAGAGGTGGTTCTTTCTAAATGTTTCTCGTTTTATCAGGGCAAAACATCTCACAGTCATGCCCCCAATCTCATGTTTTAAAATGTTCGTGCATCCTGTTGCCGTCTTGGTCTTCAGTTCGTTATTTCTATACAACTTTTAAAATATGTTCTCATCTGTTTATGTTTGCGAACATTTATGCTACATTGTCTTTTATAAGTATGCTTTGATATTACTTTTATATGTATATCTTGATATTACTTTTATATGTATGTCTTGATATTACTGTTATATGTATGTCTTGATATTACTTTTATATGTATGTCTTGATATTACTTTTATATGTATGTCTTGATATTACTTTTATATGTATGTATTGATATTATTTTTATATGTATGTCTTGATATTACTTTTATATGTATGTCTTGATATTACTTTTATATGTATGTCTTGATATTACTTTTATAATAAAATGGATCTGGCTATGATCACTGCTAAATAAGATTTCGTGCAGTCTGACATTGCCAATTAATAAATTTAGAGAAGCCAAAGCTATATCTAACATACTCCCACTTTTATTTGTTTTGCAAAACAGGTTAAACAAGGAAACAATCCTGTGTTAGACATAGAAGATTTCGGTCACCATCCCCTGCATTCTAATTGATTTCCAATATATGTGTCTGTTAGGGTGGTCCTTGTTTTTGAAGTTTTAAATTTTCCCTGGGGTTTTGCTATAACCTTTAAAAAATATCCTGGCCAAATTCCAATGCAATAAAATTATGTTTAGAAGTCGTTCAAAGGATAGTTCACTCCCGTAGCTGCCCACTGTAACCTACATACGTTTCCCTGACAACACACATATCAATGAAAACTGTTTAGTAAAATTGCCATGTGTCATAGTGTGTATGACTACTGTCACATTACCATAACATGTGACTTGTAGTACAAGGTAGGGAAACTATTTGATGAATGAATCAAATTCAAGAAAAATAAAGACGGCGAAATGGTCAGTTGACTCCGAAGCCAACGAAGCTACGTTTATAGCGGCTATCGATAACGTCTTTGACATTGCGCATGCCAACGCAATCAATATAATAAACACAGACAAAAAGAAGACAGGCAGTTTCTGTTGGCACAAAGTGGGGGCGTAGATGATGTATTCGGGTCAGTCGACAACTCCAGTCCAAGTGTAGAATTGCTAGATAAGGAAATAGCTAAATAAATATATTAGCTGCTAGTAATAAGAATAAAAAAAAATAATATAGCACAATAATTAAAAAGTATAGCAGTAATACTAATAAATAAATATATATGTATGAATAATAATAATAATAAATAATTTAATAATTTAGTAAAATATTTTATAAAGTAATAGTTTAAGTGATAAAAAGCAATTAGTAAAATAATGTTAAATATCATGAGTAAGATTACTGGAATAGTCATAATTAAATTGCTATGAGTAGAAGACAGTGTTCATCTGCAATATACGCTAATACGCGATACGAAAGAAATGTGTCTTTAGTCGACATTTGAAGATGGCGAGAGTGTCACAGGTTTTAATAAAGTTAGGTAAAGTGTTCCACAGAGACGCCGCAGCCACTGCGAACGAGCCGCCCCCAGCCTTGGTACGAGTGCGCTTCACTTCCAAACTGTTACTGCTGGCAGAGCGTAGCGTTCTTGTAGGTTGATAAGGGCGCACGAGTTCACACAGATACACTGGCGCTTTGTCGTGCATGGCTTTGTATGTAAGTACCAATATCTTGAAATCGACTCTGCATGCCACGGGTAGT
Organism: Lamellibrachia satsuma; assembly: GCA_033239005.1. Classification (NCBI taxonomy): domain Eukaryota; kingdom Metazoa; phylum Annelida; class Polychaeta; order Sabellida; family Siboglinidae; genus Lamellibrachia; species Lamellibrachia satsuma. Next base: position 3,452,959 of record BSQZ01000039.1, on the reverse strand, counting down.
CAGTGAAGTTCTTGTAACAGGGGCCTGGCACTGTCGCTACGTGGACGACGCAGAATCAATCTGGCAGCCGAATTGTGTATTCGGTGCAAACGCGCAATGTTAACCACAGACGTGCCGTATAATAGTGCATTGCAGTAGTCAAGCCGCGATGTGATGATTGCATTGACTACGCGTTCCTTTGTGGGTTTGAGTCAAAAACGGCTGATTTGATTGATGTGGCGGAGGTAGAATGAACATGAAAGAATAGTCCATGGGCTCGAATAATGTCACCAATAGGCTGGACGTACAATGAAAAGATCAGTTGTCCAAGGACAGAGCCTTTTGCGGGACACCCACCATTAGAGTAGTTTTACTCGATGATTGGCCACCGATTACTATTAGCTGCGTCCATCTAGGTTTATTGTGTCGAACGCCGCACTAAAATCAACGAGAACCAAAGTTGTTCCTTGTTTATTATGCATGGCTGTTTTGATGGCACTTGTAACGTACAGTAGCGCGGTTTCAGTCGAATGTTTTTTTCGATACGCCGACTGAAAGCATTCAACCATTTGCTGAGCAGAAACGTGCGTCATTATCCTAAGCGCGACTACTTTCTCAATTACCTTGGATAGTTGTGTGAGGTTACTCACTGGTCGGTAGTTACTCAGGATGTATTTGTCAAGTGATGGCTTCTTCAGCAATGGACGGACAATTGCATGCTTAACCAACCTTGGCTGCCTCATGAAGAGAGGTATTTGTAATCATTGTAATGACCGACACAATACTGGTGATATTGTCCCTTAGCTAATTAGCAGGCAGAGAATCCAGTACACACGTTTTGTCAGTAGTACCACAAATCGCTGTGATCTCTGCGTGCGTAGTTCAATCGAACACATAGATACAGTCAGTGAAACAACGCTTTTTATCTGTTGGCCTATCGATGGTGTTGAAACACTGGAAACCCGACAGGAGTTTGTCGATCTTTTCACTGAAGAAATGTGAAAATAGTTCACATCCTTGGGCCGTCGAGTGGAATTCGGGATGTTGTATGCGCTGGCCATCAAGGGATCTCAATAGTCGAAACATGGTTTTGTTGTTTGCCTTTTCTAAGAGGTTTTTATAGTAATCCGCTTTGCGTGCGGATATCAAAGCAGTACATTCTTCACGGGCGTTGACATATAATTGCCGACGAATTTCCAGTTTAGTTCTCCTCCATACATTCTCCAATTTCCGTTTCTTTTCCCTGGCGTCATCGATATCAGAGTCGTACCAGGGATGTGGTGTATTTTTGTCTTACGCGCACGTAGCGCCATGGGGCGTGTTTGTCCAGGCATTCAGTGAGATAGGTGTTGTACATCGCCACCAATTCCTCTGCTTGTCGAGCATTCACGCCCGCACACAATGTCATGCCAGCACACACAGACTTGATATCGTTTCGGAGTGCATAAATTTCAATGTTCCTGACGTTCCGCTTTGCAATCAACACAGTTTTAACTGCAGGTTTCAGTGCGCTTAATGCGAGTTCAATGCGATGGTGGTCAGACAGAGAGTCAGGATGAACAGTAACGGAAGTAATGAAGTTGTCATCAATGACTGACCACTAGATTCAATATGTGTCCAGTTTGATTCGTCGGCGAATGTACGTGTTGGGTTAGATTGAACGATTCAAGATGAAGAGCAAATGCAGCATCTGCGACGTTTCGTCAGTGAACATCGTAGACGATTCCCTGATATCAAGAATGCGACACTAGTGACCTTCACCAGGTTCTAATAAAGACGTTTTCGCTTCCTTTTTCCCTGTTAACTTAGGACATGTGTGTGGTATCGTAACAACGCGAATAAACGATCACAGGCGGCTATGGGTGTGAACGTCATCCGTTGAGCGACACCTAAACATCGATCAATTTCGATTACATTTTGGCAGGTTAAGCTTTTCATTGATTTTACGATAAATGGGGGGGTGACCCGAAAGAAATGTTTATTCTTAGTTGATATGGCTATTCATGGACCACCGTCTATAGTTTAAACACATCGCCCCTGTCTCACCTCTTTTGATATGTAAGTCTATACTATTCTTCCAAAAATAATTTCATTCTTTGACACATTCTGCAACGCGGTTTGCTCCCAACTATGCAATAACATTTTGGCATGTTAAGTTTTTCATTGACTGTAAAGAAAAATTGGGGGGTGCCCCGAAATAAATGTTTACTTAAAATGTGTACCCCTATTTAAGGACCACCCCAGTGTCTATAATTTAAACACATCGCCTCTTCTCACCTCGTTTTATGTAAATCTATATTACTCGTCCAACAATAATTATATTATCCAGACACATACTGCAACAATGAGGTTTGTTGCCAACTATGTTTTTGTTTCATTTTCATGCATTTTTTTCCAGTTTTGTCTTGCCAATCACCCATCTTCCTTCATATCATGCCACCATACTGGATATCCGAACCCAGCTTTTTTTGTTACCTACCTATGTATTCTCCTGATATTCTATATTTACAAAGCAAAATACTGGATATTTTTTTACAAATTGTCCTAACTTTCATATAAAGAAACCACACGAAAAATTACATCACATACGTGACCTGGATGAGATGTTTCTTTACAATGGACTGCGTGTTTTCTGCGATCAGATCGACCTGAGAGAAATAGGAAAAACAAACTCACCTGCACAGTTTCTTCAGTTGCTCTAAACTGTTTGCAGGTAGCAATTGTCCTCCACTTGGATCATACGACCATTCGACCGCCACGTGCTATTGGTAGAACATAAATACGTTCATCATCAGACAACAATGAACAGTAACCTCTTGTACATTTTCAGTGTTTTATGCGTGAAGAAAATAAATAAAATAAAAAATGCTACATAATGCCATATTGCAGTTCATATTCAGAAACATTTAGAACGCTTCCCCAACACAGCAGCCCACCAAAACCAGTAAAGACTGTCAGTTTGCATATCCATCAATCCAGGGGCTGACCTAGGCTTGTGTCGTTCTACTTAATATAAGGGTTAACATTAGCCGTCTGCTAATACTTCAGTCTTTACATTGACACTAGTTCCGGTGTAGGCCTATATACATTGTCTTTTACCATAATATTCCCCACGGACATGAGGGGGTCTAAGACCCCCTCCATGGCCTAAGGGGTCTTGAGACCCCTAAAACCCCCTTGGATCCGCTGCTGCAATCAATCAATCAAAAGTATTTCCAACATCGTTTCATATCATCAGATATGCAGTATACTTTGGCATTATGTAATTATCAAAAAAGGCATGAATATATTATGTACAATACTGTGCTAAATAAAGTAGTCGTAACTAGTCTTGTATTAAACACTTATATTTACTTCATCCTAAAAGTAGATTATAATTACGATACCTATGCAGGTACGGTGATAATGTCACTAAAGGTTATTGCTGTAAATTTGAGAAAGAAAGTTACAAATGCACGTATACGATCAAAATAAGAAATACTGATCCACAATTCCCAATCAAGATAGGCATTTCTACGTAGGAAATAACAACACAAATTAGAATAGAATAGATAGGTTTCAATAATATATGATTTGCACACTTTTTTCAAACCAGGAAACACCATGGCAATGGCTCTAGCATATGGCTAAACTAGTCCAAAGCTGTACGCCAACTTTAGATATACACATAGCCTTCACGGTTGTACGTACGTATATTAGTCTAAGATTACACCTATGTCTTGTAACATGACAATTATCATCAGTAGTATGTAAACAGTCATCTATAGTAGTTGATATTTCACCTTGTAAATTGTGACAGCGTTCTTGTATTCGATATAATCAAAAATCTCACAACGTTCAGGTTAACAAACAATATATTTGTATGATCATGAGCATTTGCTCCATGTACATAAAATAATTACCATACTGTTCATGTTAATGTGCTCTTCTTACTAACTATCTGATCATCTGGCAGTATTAGTTGGATCACAGATCTTTCACCCTGTCTAAACATGTCTCACCTACCTGATTACATTCCATGACACGGCCAACGGTACAAACAGGCATCCGGGGCGCTGTAACAACATAATATGGCATATGTTAGCTTTCATTATTATATTTGTTCCTATGCAGGTTTTTATAGAAAGTTTTGGACTATACTTATATACTTCTAGTTCAAATAGTATGCTGATCTGTTTTATGCTGGTGGAGAACTGTATATTTATGTGGTTGGACAAATGACTGCCTCATATATATATATATATATATATATATATATATATATATATATATATATATATATATATATATATATATATATATATATATATATATATATATATATATACATAATATATATATATATATATATATATATATATATATATATATATATATATATATATATATATATATATATATATATATATATATATATATATATATATATATATATATATATATACATATATATATATATACATATATATAATATACATATATATATACATATATATATATATATATATATATATATATATATATATATATATATATATATATATATATATATATATATATATATATATATATATATATATATATATATATATATATATATATATATATATATATATATATATATATATATATATATATATATATATATATATCCGGACCCCCTTGTCTCCTTCTGCGGACGCCCATGTTGTGTGTGTGTGGCGTGGTGTGTGTGGTAAAGGGCAATTCGATAGTTCTTAAAAAAGGGTAAAAGCGGGGTGAATTTCGAAACAAATTTAACTGAGACGACCTGGTCGTAAATGAACCCCTGAAAGTTTGACACACCAGATGCACAGCGTCTAGGAAGAGTAGCGTATCACACACACAAATATACATGGATGCATGCATACATACTTGTATCCATATATACATATATACAAACATACATACGACCATATATACATACATACATACAAATTATATATACACACCTACAAATTATATATACATACATACATACATACATACATACATACCTACATACATACATACATGCATACATACTTTGATTTAACAAAATTTAACAAGATTGCCATCCCAACAATAAGTTCCAGATGGCAAGTGGACAAGGAAGCCATTGGCTTATCGAGAGTCTCACAATTTTCTTATCTATGTGTAGCTGGCCCTTATCAAATATCTGTCAATTCAATTTTTAAACATATTCACGCTACTAGCATTAACACAATCATTTGTCAGTTTGTTCCATTCATTTATCAACCTCTGTGAGAAAGAGTACTTTCTCATGTCCAACCTACACTGCTCCTTAACTAAAGCTGATTTGTGTCCTCTGGTTCTACTGCCTTCTTTAAGTTTGAAGAACATATTCCTATCAACATCCTCATACCCGTTCACTATTTTAAACACTTCTATTTGGTCTCCTCTTAGTCTCTTGGTCTCTAGTGTTGTCAAACCACATTATAATAAGCGACTTTCGTAACTAAGGTCTCTCAATTCTGGAATCATTTTAGTTGCTCTTCGTTGTATTCTTTCTAACTTGTCGTTGTCCTTTTTACGATATGGCCTCCATGCTTGAATACAATATTCCAAATGTGGTCTAACTATTGCTATGTATAGGGGTACAATTAGCTGTTCATCCTTATACATGATAGTTCTCCTAATTAGCCCTAACATTTGGATTCCTTTCGAAGCAGCAATCCCACATTGCTCAGAAACGTTCATGTCAGCACTAAATGTTATTCCTAAGTAATTTTCTTGTGTAGTGTGGTTCTACCTAGTACAGCACCCCCCATTTGATATTCTTCGTCCATGTTTCCGTGTCCTATGTGTATACATTTACAATTCCCAAAATTTAATAACATTTGCCATTTTTCTGACCATTTAACTGATTTATCTAGATCATCTTGTAAACTTTGTTTATCTATATTAGTAACCTTCATGAATACTTTTGTGTCATCTGCAAATTTGAATACTTTGATAGATGTTATCTTCCAAATCATTGATATATAAAAAACAGTATAAGGCCTAATACTGATCCCTGTGGTACCCCACTCAAAACAGATTTCCAATTTGAAATCTCACCATCTACTATTACTCTCTGTTGTCTGCGTGTAAGCCACTTTTCTAACCAGTTTATTACATCAGTATCTATACCATGGGCTTGTAGTTTAAGTAACAATCTTTGATGTGGCACTTTCTGAAAATCTAAGTAGACAAAATGTACTGGTGACCCGTTATCTACCCACTTTGTAATTTCTTCAAAACAAACATAACCTTGCATTAAGGAACCCGTGTTAAAATGTATTTATTAATTTATGTTTTATAAGGAATTCCACCATGTGGTCTCTAATTAATGTTTCGAGTAATTTACATACAACTGATGTTAAACTCACTGGTCTGTAATTTTCTGGCTTGTTCCTCGATCCCTTCTTAAATAACGGCGTAATGTTTGCCTCTTTCCATTCTGAAGGAACTATTCCTGTTTCTAGATATACATATACATACATACATACATACATACATACATACATGCATGCATACATACAAACATACATACATATATACATACATACATACATGCATACATACATATATACATTCATATTCACAGTGAATTACCCCGTGTACAAAATCTTGTTTTTTATGTTAGGAGAGGAGCCAGAACGTGAGATCTTACCTGGAAGACGCCAATCTATCGGATCTTTGGATGCTGTGTATTATTTCTATTATTTTGTCTACTATATTCAGCGGTTGCTGTGGATTACTTTGACATCGTTGTTTATGTGTCAATGGTAAACACTTTGAGTCGTTTTTATCAATGTTCACTCCTGCAAGTTTCGATTATCTAGTTGTGGTTTACGTTTCATTCCAAGATAAACGAACATTGAAACTGGGGCTTTTCGGTTACCGCACCAACCCTTTGGAATTCACCCCTTCTTAGTGTGGAGTCGGTTGAAAACATAATCGTCATTTCAAGACTCATATTTGTCCATGCTCACCCTACTAAGCTCTCAAGTGTAATCATCCATACTAGCATAGGTAGCAGATGGGGTGAAACCACATTTGATTTTCAAATAGGCTGCTGTTACATTCGATAAAATCACATGCTTATAAGAAAAAATGCACCCAAACGGGATACCCCACAGTGTCAAGACCTTACAAGTGAGTATGGTCAACAGTATCGCCGCCTGGCGGCTAACTCATAGTCACATATTCTATTAGGATGGCCTACACAGCTGTACAATTAGGGTTATTGTAGTACACTGCAACAGGCATGCAATTAGAGGTACAATTATGTATGCGGATCCTTTCACAAAATGTTGGAACATTGCCATCAAGTCAAAAGTTTAATATAGCAGCAAAGAAAACATTACTTTACAAAAAAGCATCCGATGTGAGAATACTCTTGCCATGTAATGATACTTTGATAAGGATACTTTAACTACATGTTGTGTGTAGTTCGATAAAATCACATACCTTTCCGGCCCACACCGGTGAATAATTCTAAAATGTTGGAACATTGCCATAAAATCAAACATTTAATGTAGTAGTAAAGTTAACTTTACCAATGCCTCCGTTGTGAGAATACTTGGACAAATTTCACTCGTTAAACTACCACAACTTTAGTTATTTAGTGTTATTTTCTGCCTCTCGGATAAAGATGGAAACAGTGGGCGATCCGTCCGCCATTACACACACAGAGTCAAAAGGATGGTGGCGATTGCGCGTTATGAATGAATTTATCAGTGAATTGTTATCATCACCAGTGCGTAGATCAGAGGCGACTGGTGCAAGGAGGCGAAGGAACATAGAAAGTGGCAAGTGGTTATCGGCGCGTAGGAGTTGATGTTGTCAGACTGCTCCCAAAGACTAAGTTAGCGTATCAATATAGAGATTGTGGAGTGACGGTTACACCATTTCGTAATTTCAGATATAATGATTTAAATTCATCGCTTAGTAGGAGATACTGCCAGACTGCCCCCAAAGTTAGCGCATTAACATAGAGATGGTGTGGTCTCGGTCACGCCATCTGAGGTCAGACCACAGTGCACTAATACAAAGGTGGCGTTGCAAACGTGTTTTCTGATTATAAGAAAAGTGGACTATAAACAATTCTGAAAACTTTTCACAGTAACTGCCAACATCAAGTTTGGGCAAAATCACGCACATCCAACTGTCTCTAAAAGCACCCACGTGCGACGCACTTCAATGTTTACATAAATATTACATAATTATAAATAAATATAACATAAATAAATAAATATATAATAAATAAATAAATAAATATAATATAATAAATAAATAAATATAACATAAATATATAAATAAATATAACATAAATATTACATAATTATAACTTCCGGCTACTTGGACTTGGTGCAGCGACTTGAATTTGGTGTAGATCATTTACAGAAATACGTGGAATATCAAATAGAATAAGTACTACTATTGCATATATATTATACACAAACGTATTGTAGACATATATTAGGAAACAGGTTTTGTTAATTATTAGTCAGAGGGAGTATTTTAGAGTAAGTTAGTTTCGGATTCTGTCAGGGAATTCAGCGAGCGTTAATAGGGGTGTTTACAATTCGAAAAATTAGATAACAGTGAATAGTCAGTAACAGTGAATATTGGTTAGAATAAGTATTAGTATTATACATATATTGTTCACCAACTTCTTGTAGACATATATTAAGAAACCGTTGTTGTTAACAGAGGTAGTATTTTTTTCCCGGATTCAAACTCAACGAGTGATAAAAGGGAGTTTGTTTACAAGTCATTCAACCCGTGCATCGAGCTATCGTTTACATTAGCTAATATATATATATAAGATAAAGTGATTTATTTACTTAAATTACATACATAAGGTAATATCTGACATAGTGGTAGTCAACGTTTTCGGTAAAAAGGAATTAACAGCAGGACTTTAGCGTAAATTACTACACACTCACTTCGTTGTTTTATTACACAGTGTTCTCCGTATTCGCTAGGTGGCAGGATTTTTAGCCTAAAGTGTTCATTTGATCACAAAAACAGCCTTATTCAAGGCTAACGTAGCAAACTAATTAAAACTAAATTGTATGATGGCCCCGTGCAAACGACAGTTAAAGGCAACAAGGCACGTAATTTGTGGCAGTTGTAGTAACTGGGTAGATTTCGTCAAGTCTGGGTGCGAAAAGTCCTGGGCTGAGGTCCAGGCAGATAGTTTTAATTTTGAGTGTAGGGGATGCGCAAGGATGAAGGAAATAGAGGTGGAGTTGGAAAAGCTGAGACTGCTCGTTGTGGCAATGGTGGGAAGGGAACAGGGGAGTTGTGCCAGTAGTTCCGGTGAGGGAACAGTAGACGATAAAGTGGGGAAAGACACAAGAGATGCTAGGGAGAGCTCACCTCACCCTGGGAGGAAGCTGAGAGGAGGGAAGGTGACAGGTCATAGGGAGACAGGACGTAAGGAGACGGGAAGGAAAGGAACGGGAGGGAAGACAACCGGGGTGAAGGAGAGGGGAGTAGGGGAGACAGGAGGGAAGGCGAAGGGAGTGGGGGAGACGGGAGGGAAGACAACCGGGGTGAAGGAGAGGGGAGTAGCGGAGACAGGAGGGAAGGAGAAGGGAGTGGGGGAGACGGGAGGGAAAACAACCGGAGTGAAGGAGAGGGGAGTAGGGGAGACAGGAGGGAAGGAGAAGGGAGTGGGGGAGACGGAAGGGAAGGGGTCAGGACAGAATGTGATGGAGGGATCGAAAGGAAGAGTTATTCTGCAGCAGTGATAGAGGGGTGAGGAAGAGAGCGAGGGTGTTTGTGGGGGATTCGATAGTTAGGAAGACCGACAGAGTCTTAAACAAGGAGATGATGTGGTGGTCTGCTTGCCTGGAGCCAAAATAGAGGCGATAACTGAGAGGGTAAAAAACATCGTAGGCTCGGGTAAGGGTGGATCTGTTTTAGTACATGTAGGGACAAATAACGTAGAGAGGGAGGGTACAACTGCCATAGTTAGGAAATATAGGCAGTTGGTCAAAACACTAAAACAGACGCGGGTTGAGCAGGTAATACTGTCAGGGATTTTACCTGTAATGGGCAGGAGGGGTCACACATATCGAAATTGTCGGGGGATGGCAATTAACATGTTAGTCCAGAGGCTGTGTAGGGAAGAGGAAGTTGGATTTGTGGATTTATGGGAAAGTTTTGTTGGGAGGGGTGATATGTACATGAAGGATGGGCTTCATTTAAGTGGAAAGGGGGCGGCAGTATTCGCGGACAAACTTTCAGCAGCAGTAGATAGCGACTTGGGTACAATGACAAATATTTTTGGAAGTAAACATTCTTTAAACTAGAAGTGCAGGGGGGTTACCTAGAGGTGTCTCAAGCAGAACAAGAGACCACTAGCACAGATAAACCAATATCAAATCATCCGAAAAACATCTATGAAAAAGGTTATAGATGCGTATGTTTAAATGCAAGGAGCATAGTAAATAAGAAAAACGAATTAAACATTATGGTAGAAGATATTGACCCTCACATAATTGGTATAACTGAATCATGGGCCAACATAGATATAACAGATGCTGAATTAGGACTGACAGGATACGTAATGTTTAGGAAAGATCGAATAGGAAGAAGGGGCGGGGGAGTTATTTTATATGTTAAAGAATCTATTCAGGCTTATGAAATAAAACTAGAAAGGGAAGCAGATTGCGATGAAGCTGTTTGGTGCAAAATTGTTTCAGGAAATTCAAAATTAACTGTTGGATTAGTTTACCGAAGTCCAAACATAAACGAAGAGGACAACACAAAAATAAAAAACGCTATAAAGGAAGTTAGTAAAGGGGAATGTATCATAATGGGAGATTTTAACCATGGACACATACAATGGAATTCTCTAGAGAGCACAGGGATTGAGGATCAACAATTTCTATGTTTAATCCAGGATAGCTTTCTTACTCAGCACGTACTAGAACCAACCAGGGGAGAAAATGTATTAGATATAGTTTTGTCATCACAAAAAGAATTAGTGGACAATGTAAAAATATTTGAACCATTGGGTAATAGTGACCATAATCAAATACATTTTGACATCAATGTAAAATCAGAAAGTAAAAATAAGAAAACGTACAAGAGAAACTTCCACAAAGGTAACTACAAAGTTATGAGAAAATACTTAGCACAGCTAGATTGGAATAACATGCTGATGAATAAGACTGCAATTGAATGTTGGAATATTCTAAAATATGAAATTGAGAGTATCATTGATAAATTTGTTCCCTTCCGAAAACAAGGAAAACGGTGTAGAAAGAAACAAGTGTCAAAAGAGGCAATTAGAAAAATAATGCTAAAACAAACTATGTGGAGGGTTTATAGGCGTACCAGAAAGGAAGAAGACTATGCAAAATACAAAGAGGCACTTAATGCAGCTACAACTGAAATCAGACAATCTAAAAGAAGCTATGAGCAAAAACTGGCATGTAACATAAAAACTGACAGCAAGAGTTTTTATGCATATGTCAGGAGTAAACAAAACGTACAAGACAAGGTTGGACCTCTAGAAGACAGTGCTGGAAATATAATATCACAGGGGTTTTTAATGGCGGAAGACCTAAATGGTTACTTCAGTTCAGTGTTTACAAAAGAAGATATTAGTTCATTACCAGTTGTTGATGCTAAATTTCAGGGGGCTAAATCTGACTATTTAGGACCGTTAGTTGTAACTCCAGAATTGGTAGCTAGGAAAATAAAGGCAATGAAGGATAACAAATCACCGGGAGTGGATGGGATTCCTCCAAAATTACTAATGGAAACAGTAGATCAAATCAGTATACCACTTGCAAGAGTATTCAACTTGTCATTAAAAGAGGGAGTTGTTCCGTTTGAATGGAAAGAAGCAAACATCATACCATTATTTAAAAAGGGTTCGAGAAATAAGTCAGAGAATTACAGACCAGTGAGTTTAACGTCAGTGATTTGTAAATTATTAGAAAGGTTAATTAAAGACCATATGGTGGACTTCCTCGTTAAGCATAAATTATTAAATTCATCTCAACATGGATTCCTTAAAGAGAGGTCATGCTTAACAAATGTGTTATGTTTTTTGGAAGAAATCACTAAGTGGATAGACGAGGGATCTCCAGTAGATATTATCTACTTAGATTTTCAGAAAGCTTTTGACAAAGTGCCACATCAAAGATTGCTACTTAAATTAAAAGCCCATGGTATCGGGGATAGCATAACTGACTGGATAGAACAATGGCTGACTGACAGAAGACAACGAGTTGTAGTAGATGGCGAAGTTTCAAATTGGAAATCGGTTTTGAGTGGGGTACCTCAAGGATCAGTATTATGACCTATATTATTCTTAATTTATATCAATGACTTGGACGAGAGTATAACAAGTAACGTACTGAAATTTGCGGACGACACAAAACTGTTTAGAAAGGTTAATACTGATGGTGATAAACAACATTTACAAAACGATCTAGACAGATTAGTGAAATGGTCTGAGAAATAGCAGATGCTGTTCAATTTTGGGAAATGTAAATGCCTACATACAGGACATGGGAACTTGAATGTAAACTATAAAATGGGAGCTACTGTTCTTGGTACTACTGTAAAAGAAAAGGACTTAGGAGTTACAATAAGCGCTGATATGAAAGTTTCAGAGCAGTGTGGTATTGCAGCTTCAAAGGGTAATCAAATTCTTGGATTGATTAGAAGAAACATAACATACAAGGGAAAAAATTTAATTATACCTCTTTATAAAGCAATAGTTAGCCCTCATTTAGAATACTGTATACAAGCATGGAGACCATATCGTAAGAAAGATATAGATACGCTTGAACGCATACAAAGGAGAGCAACTAAAATGATTCCAGAACTTAGAGACCTTAGTTATGAAGAACGCCTGAAAGAATGTGGTTTAACAACTCTAGAGACAAGGAGGTTAAGAGGAGATCAGATTGAAGTTTTTAAGATATTGAATGGGTATGAAAATATTGATAGAAATATGTTTTTCTCACTCAAGAAGGATAGCAGAACTACAGGACATGAGGTAAAATTAGTAAAGGATCGATGTAGATTGGACATCAGGAAGCACTCTTTCTCACAGAGGACAGTAAATGAATGGAACAAACTGTCTACAGATTGTGTAACTGCTAGCAGCGTGAATATGTTTAAAAACAAGGTTGACACATATATCAGGAGGGCGGGTTATAAGTAGGTGAACATTGTTGGACTCTCGATAAGCCAATGGCTTCCTTGTCCACTTGCCATCTGGGCCTTTGGCTTGGATGGCAAATCTTGTTAAATCTTGTTAAATCTAAATATCCATATATTCACGCGTGCCCACGTGGCCCATAGCAAAACAATTGGGCACCAATCCCTCCGCCTGGTAAACTCTAAACATGCTCTATTTCACAGCCAATACCTTCTACAAATAAACAAACAAACAGACAAACTCCTTCTCAATTGCACTCTTGTCACGTCATATGAATTTGCGTGTGTGTGTGTGTGTGTGTGTGTGTGTGTGTGTGTGTGTGTGTGTGTGTTCGTGTGTGTGTGTGTGTGTGTTCGTGTGCGTGTTTGTGTGCGTGGTGTGCGTAGTGTGCGTGGTGTGTGGTGTGTGTGGTGTGTGATGAGATTGGTGTGTGTGTGTGTGTAGTGTGTGTGATGTGTGTATGTGTGTTGTAAATGGGGTGCGTGATGTGTGTACTGCGTGTGGTGTGTGTATGTGTGTATGCGCGCGCGGGTGTTTGTTTATGTGTGTGCGTGTGTGTGTGTGTGTTTGGGTGTGCGTACTTACTCCAGCTTGGACACTTGATTTCACTTAGGAGTGGCTTGAGAGAGCTCATGACGAGCCCTTTCTGCCAACGTGCAGCCTCTTTCCCGCAGGACGATGTCACGACCTTCACCACGCAATCCATGTAGGCTTCTGTGTACCTATTGGACGATCGGAACGGTACTTTTTACAAATAAATAGTCGTGTATGTTTAGTTAAAGGAAATATACAACAATATTCACTGATACTAAGGTAGTTGGCGTTTCCATATCAATAAAATGCCCACATTCTCTTTATGCAAATAAGCAATCCGATGTAGTAGAGAATTGAACTAGGCCAAACGATGATGTTTATTGCAAAGTGGGCTACTTATCACGCAGCCACTTTGGGAAGAATACTAAGAGGACTGTAAGGTCTTCATGAAAACCAGGCAGGAACTGAACACATTACAGCCCCGCCTGACAAGTTTCTCGAAGCCCACATCCCTACAAACATGACGATAACATAATATTCACCAAGAAGTCGTCATGAACATATGCAAATAATACAGACATTCCACATTTAATTACAAACAGGTGGGGCCATTTCGACAACTAGTATGTATAAAAATAAGTCAAGAATAACAATGGAAAAACAGGATGTCTGTCTACTCAGAAAACCCCATGAACAGTAACTATTAGGAGACAAATCCCGTGTACATCTAATGTAATACCAAAAGTGGGGAAAGCGCTTTTTCTTTCAACTTCCTTTTTGCAAACGATGTACAGTCGCATTTTAAGCTAAACATTAAAAGCAAGGAAGAAAGGTGGGAAGGAGGGCGCATTTCGAAGAGAAAATCCGTCACAACTTCAATATGCGAAAGCTAGAGCAGGAGTGAAAGATTCAATTCGTTAGATTCGGCTTGAACTAGCTTCCGCTATGCCGTGATTGGCTGGCTAGCGCGGAGTGATGTCATTTAGCAAAAAAGTAGTTCATGATTTGGTTTAGCGTCAGGCATCCAGGGCAAGTTTGATAAAGACATCCCTTGGTTATTTAAATTATGCATCTGGTAAATTGCATCAATTCATTTATTCTTTGATATAAAAATAAATTAAAATTAACAATGATATACGACATGCTTTATTTTTTAATACTATTTTGAGCTTCATAAATACATTGTACAATATGAATATATTAACATACCAATACATTTTCCTATACAGAACGTTATATTTCACCTTCATACATGAAGATTGGTATGGTATACGTTTGGTATGAATTATTCAATATGAATTAAAAGCATTCGCTCAGTTAACCAAATCGTTGATCATTCCCTTTAAGTTCCTTCAAGTAGTATAGGAATAAGATAATTATTTTTGTGTGAAATAATAATTAGACAATCAGATTTCAATAAATGTTGAAAACGTGTCTTTTCGAAAACAACGAATTAGAGTTTACTAACTGGAAAAAAGAAACATAGTAATTATTTTAGTCAGATCAAGTTTCAAGTGCCTTATTTTTAATAAAAAAAACGTAAAAAATCTGAGTGGGCCAGAGTAAAATTATTTATTATATATTATATTATATAATAAGTGAAAAGAAAAAGATGTGTGTTGTAAAGTATAGTAAAGGACTAATGAAAAGAAGCCTCCATTGACAATAACATGTATTAATGACATGTAAATGAAGAGTAATATTAGTGACTATTCCTGTTGACTATTCCTGTATTTTATTCAGATCTGTCATTACTTACTGACACACAAGACGGATTCGACCTGACGAGGTGATGGCCCTATAGCGGATATTCTTCAGATTAGTATTGTAAGTTGATTGACAACTCTTGCCTTCCTCGTGAAGCTTTTCGTCATCGAAGCACTCCCTGTATTTGAGATACTCTGTAATTGGAACATAAGTATAGCAAACTGTTTTATATTTACTTCCTATGGAAGAGCAATCTGCTTAGACGACACGTATATATATATATATATATATATATATATATATATATATATATATATATATATATATATATATATATATATATATATATATATATATATATATATATATATATATATATATATATACATATATATATACATATATTTATCAAGATTTAACAAGATTGCCATCCCAAACAACAAGTTCCAGATGCCAAGTGGACAAGGAAGCCATTGGCTTATCGAGAGTCCAACAATTTTCTCATCTATGCCTGCCCTTATCAAATATCTGTTAAAGTTATAATATATATATATATATAATATATATATATATATATATATATATATATATATATATATATATATATGCTATTCTCAAAACGTCGTCACTCAGCAACTCACCTATGTATTATTGCTTAAACTTTGGAATGGGAACGAATGTAAATATGTGGTTTTGATTGAATAAAAAATAACGGTTATTTTAAATGAAATTTTGAAAACGTTATGGCATATATATATATATATATATATATATATATATATATATATATATATATATATATATATATATATATATATATATATATATATATAGAATACAGACATAGGGGTCCTGCAGATATATATATATATATATATATATATATATATATATATATATATATATATATATATATATATATATATATATATATATGTATATATGTATATATATATATATATATATATATATTTAACAAGATTTAACAAGATTTGCCATCCAAGCCAAAGGCCCAGATGGCAAGTGGACAAGGAGCCATTGGCTTATCGAGAGTCCAACAATGTTCACCTACTTATAACCCGCCCTCCTGATATATGTGTCAACCTTGTTTTTAAACATATTCACGCTGCTAGCAGTTACACAATCTGTAGACAATTTGTTCCATTCATTTATTGTTCTCTGTGAGAACGAGTGCTTCCTGATGTCCAATCTACATTGATCCTTTACTAATTTTACCTCATGTCCTCTAGTTCTGCTATCCTACTTGAGTGAGAAAAACATATTTCTATCAATATTTTCATACCCATCCATATATATATATATATATATATATATATATATATATATATATATATATATATATATATATATATATATATATATATATATATATATATATATATATATATATATATACATATACATATACATATACATATACATATACATATACATATACATATACAAATACATATCCGCACGCACGCACGCACGCACGCACGCACACACTCACAAATAAATAATAAGTAATTTTCTCACCGTCGAACTTCTGGTCACAAATATATTTGTAATAGTTATAAATTCCTTCGAATATACGTCGATCCAGTCTCCCGCAGTTTGATTTAATCGGATCCAAGCAAACGGTGAGCTGTTCATAGTCGCTGTAACACCGGCATATTTGACATATATATGTATACATATATACATATACATATATATATATATATATATATTTTATATAACATTACATTTGATATTGGTCGCAGTTTCCAAATGCAGTTGCCTGCATTTAAACTCTTTTTAAACTGTTAACATATTTGAGAAATGTTTAAATTTAACCAACGCTTCACGCGGATAAGTTGACACACGCACACACACACGCACGCACGCGCACACACACACACACACGCACACGTCTCACCTGCATCGTTTCCGCATTTCTTCCTCAGTCCGTGTCGGTACAATAGGCGACCCTGTGTCATTGCCTGAAGAATCCACCATCACCTGTGGGCATGATTGATGAATGAGTGTTTCAAACAAACATCATTCACAAATGGAAAAAAAAATGAACTTTTGAGAGAAAAAACGTTTTGTTTATACCTTTTTCATTTTAATAGAAGACCCGGCTTTGCGTGGTTTCTACTCTTGTTCTAAGTTAATCGTAAGTCGTCCACTGATCAGTTAGATATTGTGTGTCAGAAGGCGCTATATACATCCGAAAGGCAATACAAAGAATAGTGAAGTGAAGTGCGGTGAAATTAGAAAAAAAATTATGGAACGTGTCTGCATGGCTACAGTGAAAATGACCGTGTGTTTACTGTACTTTTTTCCTTGTTATGTCTGTCAATGAATAGCTAAGGGCAATGCTTGATGTTGATTGGTTTATATGCATAAAGGGGAGGAGCAGCTTAAGCACTTACATGTATATCAGCTGAGATTTAGCCACTGACCCGTCAATCAATCATACGTACATTATCAATGATTATTTGAAGCCATGAGTCAATAACATGGGATAAACTAACTGATCTCTTGATCAGCTATAGTTGCTTCAGACGATCCGAAGCCACAAATTCACTTGTATTGTGGTAGATATAATGAACTTGGCTTAGGATAATCACTGACAAGTAGTCAATTGCAATCTGTTCACATATGTTGATGATAAATACCCGGCACCGCAGACATGCAAGTATATGCATAATATTGCTGCTTTTGTGTTTTCATCGCTTTTGTGTTTTCATTTGACCTTCAGCATTATGAAACATAAATGTAGCGTTCGATGTACTTGACTGTACTTGTGTAACCCTGGTGGATTTAGCTTGTTACATATTTGTTAAGCTAGTCACTAGGGGGCGCTATCCCCCGTGTCACTCCCAGTTTAACAATCTGAGCGAGTTTTAGATAGTTGTCTGGGCAGATCGCCCTGGGCCGGAGAAGACGACACACGTTGTTATATGCAAGCAACCTTCTCCCGACTCAGTAAATGTATATTGACAATTTATCTCTGGTGAGTCACTTTTATAATACTTATATAGTGAGACCTTATTTATAAATTATTAGAAGAAGTTGTGAAACTTTATGTTAAGTTGAATGTTTTGGAAGCCGCCACTTTACCATTCAGTTAAGGGCGTGGCGGCAATAGGTGTGCTGGGCGTGGCAGTACCGGGTAACTTTGTATTGTCGTTATACATTGCCATTGATTTAAAGACTGTATACAACTAATTAACTAATTGTTAATTACTGATGTATCAAGCACTTTCTAAACGTGATAGCAAATGTAATCACACGGCTCTGTTAAAGGATTGCGTGTCCATATATATATATATATATATATATATATATATATATATATATATATATATATATATATATATATATATATATATATATATATATATATATATATATATATATATAATATATATATATATATATATATATATATATATAAGATTGGAGTGTATGAACCTAGTTTATTTCGTCATGTATTCAAAGTCACATTGATGTAAATGGGTGTTGACGAATGATCTTTATTTTTAACCACGTTACTTTATTATGTTGTTATATTGATAGAAGACATTACTCTTGCATTGTGATTACAACTGTTTTCCTTGTTACTTTATAATGGTAATGTTACAGTAGTAGTGATGTTGGTATGCAACTCTTTGTTTCAGTTGCAATATTTTACTTCACACATTAAACACTGTCAATACCCAACAGTCGTTCGTCGTGGTTACACTTGACTATAATTTCCAAAGTACTTTGTACTTGTACTTGAATTTTTTTACAAAGTACTTGTACTTGTCTATAGTTTTAGACGAGTACTTTGACTTGAACTTGGATTTGGCAACATTGAAAGAACTTGTACTTGTACGTATGTCTATATAATCACGTACATAATATGGTAATCAAAATGTAATCCAAGAATATATCCCTAATTTGTTTTAGCGTCATGTTAGCTAGAAGTGTCGATGATTTTTTTCGCGGTTTCTTGCACCCGGGAAGACAAGGAAAAGGGCATATGTTATGGAAACGACACTTGGAGTGCACATTATTACATGTCTACTAGTCGGCTGGCAAACAATTAACACATCCCATGTTGGTAATGTCCAATGATGATTTCATCACAAACGTATTTGTGTGGCTTGACGAAAACCCTGCTGCATGAAAATAGCAAGAAAAAAATGCGCTACTTTCCTAACATGCAATACGGTAGAATTTTATACGTCACACTAAATAATGTTAGCCGTATTTAACATTGGCGCCGTTTGGAATTATATCTAAATCCAACCACCTGTAACGCTTCACATCGCATATTAATATCTTCCTAAACTTGTAACGTTAATGAGCCCTCCCTGTGTTGGCTCGGTGTTGATCTGCTGTGGGCGTTGTCGGCTGACAGCGACTGTGTGTGTCTGTATGATATATCGCTAATAAACGAACTTCATTACCGCGTTCTAATGTACAGGTATTTGACTGACGTAGCTAAGAACGTGACAAAAACTCATTTTAGTTGCGGAACGTTAAATGGTTTCGGTCTGATAATACTTTTGAACACAACATAACAGAATCGTGTAAATATAACATAAATCACCTTGAATAGTTTGGTTATACCTGATACATAAATAATTAATAATAAATAAACACCCTTATAGTAAGATTAGATCAATGTTTATTTGAAAATGTCCTGATGTTATGTACACAATATAAATAAATCTTACAAACCTTGACACAATGTTTCACATTTTCTAGTGTGCACTTTTTCGCCGTCGTCCGGAAAACTACAACACGTTAATATGGTATTATCACTGACATAGTCAATGCCAATAAGTTTCTTTGTGTCACCCCGGCACATATGGACATATTAATGCGAAATAAACTGATCAATCAAAAGTTCCACTTAAAATCGTTAAGCGTGAAGGTCGTCAATTTACGAAAACGACACAAATAATGTAGAACATTCCAAAAGGTGGCGCAGTTGGCGACGGAAACGTCACATATGCCTGACTATCGATGTATACACACAAATAACACTTTACGCTGTCGATGACATAAACATTGTGTATTGATTTACGAAGCAAATTGTTTTTTAAAGACTGATTAAAAAAAGGTCCTTGAAGAATGTTTTATTATTCATAGTAACTTCGGGGAAAATACTTCAGTGATATAATATAAGTACCTGTTTCAAGTAATCCCCTATATAACTGGTTAGTTGAAATAAGCAGATGGGTCCATTGAAGTCTCGGATATTCGGATACATACACATTCTCTTAATTATTTCTAATATGGTTCATATATGCACGCTAAGGCCTGCATGTAATTTGTTGTGATAAATAGAGAAGTTTCAAAATGAAAATATTTTAATTTTTATAAAAACTGTTTCAACTAACCCCGATCTGGAATGCGTAAACCATATATTAAACTTTGATTTAAAAAAGCATGGTTCGTGTAAGATGTATTTACCGAAATGCAGTTCACTGTATTTTTAAACTCTATTCTACATTACAATCATTCTGTAGTAGGTTGTGATGTCAGAGTAATGGTTATGCACCACAATCTATCATCACATCTGCGCGATAATCACGACTTTCCCATAACACCCGCGTATAACATAATAGGTTATTTAAGTTTTCATTAATGGGGAGGTTTCGGGTTTATTACTTCAGATGCAGCAAGGAAAAATAGTTAAACTTAATTAACAAAATCGGAGGTTGTATATCCATCGTGAATGGTAATACTTTTTAAATGACGACCAGTTATTCTAATTCGAATAACATATAATCACTGACGACGAATACCCTAATAGTGAACCTCCTTAGTGTATATTCAAATGTCAGCATGGTTAACCTCACATGCTGAGAAAGCCACAGACGGAAAAATGTTGTGCTTTGGTGTTTTAATATGTTAACGAGGATTATCCATATTCACCGAAGTGTTTTTACTCTGAGTTGTGAGCAGGACGAAATGGTTATACGAGGTGTTTTGATACGTTGTGCTGCGTCGTTATTACTGGCTTTAAACATAAGAGAAAGTTAATATAGCATTGGACACAGCTTCAAAGTACATTGAATTGATCTGCGTAATCATGTTACTTGTACGTTGTCAAACATTGTAAGAGTTTGCAAATGATCTGTGATTTTCCATTTGGGAAAGAACGTAGTGGAATTGGCAGAAGGGAGACAAACGACTTACCAGAGACAGCGAGGAGCACACCCATAACCGTGACTACCACTCGCGGGACGTTCGACGTCAGCGACATATCTGAAACAAAAACAAAATAAGGCTTTGATACGATTTGTTATACGTCTATTCCATATAGACTGAGTTTGTTTATTATTATTTAATTATTTATTATCACAGTTGTTTTGAATATAATTTATCAATCCTATTCATTTTGTCATCTGCAACTACAGTTTCATGCACAACACATACTTTGTACTTCCCAATACTTAAAGTGGTTCACCTAAGTGCGGCTAACGTTAGAGCGGGTAACTGGTGACCTTAATGGGAGTCTACCGGACACTTATTCGATAACATTTCCTCAGTCAGTTACACAATAGAAAGTATGCACGCACACACACTAGTGCCCTGCGCGGGCCTAGAAATTGATCCCAAGCCCGGCCCGCAATTAGCAGTTAAAATCCAGGCCCGGCCCAGGCCCGCAATAATTTTTCAAGCCCGGCCCGGCCCAAGCCCGCAAGCTAGAATTTAGGCCCAGGCCCGGCCCAGGCCCGACCCAGACCGTGAATGTTTGGCCCAGGCCCGGCCCGGCCCGGCCCGCAAGTTTCAGGCCCAAACCCAGCCCATACCCGCGGGCTAAAGATGGGTAAGCCAGCGGCCCGCTAAGTTTAGAGAAGATAAACCTATAATCTTATAACAAAGATGAGGATGAGTTCTAAAAATCCAGCACCACCAACTTCTTCAAACTTCCGAATATCCTGAAGAAAAATAAAGAAAAACTTCTTAGTGTCATTACTATTAAATATGATAACATTTGTTATGTTTGGCTTTAATGTATCGGCTTATGGTTAGGGTAGGAGATTTGTTTATCTAACCCTAACTTAATCCATATGCAAGCCATAACCCCAATGTATATTGTTAATTGAATTAGCTCAACTAAGTTAACATAATTTAATATGATATTTCAATTAAATGTCACCCACTGGCACTGACACCCAGTGACATTTCCAGCAGGCCTGCAGTCACTAGCCTGAGACAGACAGGTTCAGACATGTGTGAATGAATTAGGACTAGGGAGAAATACCAATTTCCAACTGCATTGGGTACTGTGTAGTGGGCTAGTGGCTAGGTGGGCAATGTTTGGAGGGAAGACCTAGACAATAGAATGTACACTGGTAGGGTCAAAGGGTGATAAGTTGATGGTTAATCATGGCTTGATTGCCTCTGCAAATATTTCTAAAGTAAACATTTGGGGCCGGCTACTTCCAGCCAAGTGAACTTATGGGGCCATTAGATTCCATGCAAGGTCTAAATTTGCAACTATATGATACTAAAGAAATAATGTTAAGCATTCATTAACCGGAATTACAATTTATAATAAGTTTTTATTAAAAAAATAAAGTAATAATCGGTGTTTTGTATGAATATTTTTATTATGTCCAGGCCCAGCCCAGGCCCGGCCTGGCCCGCTCACACTAGGCCCATGCTCGGCCCAAGCCCGATGTGTTTAAATTGTTTTCAGCCCAGGCCCGGCCCGGGCCCGGCCCGGGCCCGCAGTATGTAAACCCAGGCCCGGCCCGCGAAATTATGTACATGCGGGCTGCGGGCTGCGGGCCGGGCTTGGACCCAAGGCCCGGTCTCTCTCTCTCTCAAGGCCCGGTCTCGCTCTCTCTCTCTCTCTCTCTCTCTCTCTCTCTCTCTCTCTCTCTCTCTCTCTCTCTCTCTCTCTCTCTCTCTGTATATATCGCTCTCTCTCTTTCTAACTCACTCTCGCCACTTATGGATTCACTCATGCGTATTAAGCCCGGGTGACAGCCCATTAATCATGTGTATATTTGGCGCGTGATACAAGCACTGGTCCCACGCCTCGTTGACATACTGACTATCAAACTATCAATAGACCGCCCAGTGACATTTGAGCCAACCAAAAACTTGCTTAAGAAAGCCTAAAACCAGGCACATAGATAACCCATACTAGCAACCTTTGAGCGTGCTGGACGTCTGCTTCTTCTGAGCATTTACACCAGACGTGTACGGGATGGATTAAATTACATAAAATGCTAGACGTCTATCATGTCAGGTTTCATTTCGAAATTAGTAAAGACAGTGTGGCCATTTAGCCTCCGTCCTAAGTGATGACCAGATGAGTTCTTACATGAGGTTGATTAACGGTTCCGAGTGTGCGTTCATAGTTGTTTTCAATAAAACTTGCTACGTTCCTTTGAAATCGTCCAAACATGTTTATGTTGTGGGGTCCCATAAGACTGGTAGCTCATTCTGCAATACCAGGACAAATTGGTGCCCAGGAACTTTCATATGGGATTGCTCTGTAACGAAAACTGCCAAAACGTCTGATATGTTTCGTCTTGTAGAGGAACTCTTCTTCATTTCTGTCGCCATTTTCAAATTGGAAGTTGTTATTCTCGCTATTTAATGTAATACTTCCCAGTTTTCTTATATAAAAATCGATTGTCCCAACTGATTGGTCCTATTTTTACAAGGTATACATTCAGAGTAATGAGTACACATTACATAACGTTTAGCGTGTATGTTAGCTATTGGACATTTTTATACATGCTAACTATACTAATCTACATAGTTAACGAAGAAAACGCTAGAAAAAAACAGTCAACATTTTTTTTACGTCAATATGTGAACGGTTCTTAGGCGTGAGAAATGTTCCCAGCCAGGGGCCGCAGGCCGCGAAGTTTCTAGCCCATGGACATCAGTAAGACCATTTGGAGACACTTTTTTTATCCCAAAAGTAAAGTAAAGCTCATCTTCAACAGGTGCTAACACTGTTTCCCAACAGGAAATATCTCATTGCTTGATGCTCAGTTGTTGACCAAACACTGACCGAGTTACACACATTATTCGGTAAAACGCGGTGCCTACCGGTGACATTAACTGAGGCCTTCGCTATCTGAGGCCCTACTTTCACAAAAACGACATTCTGTTTCACCATTTTCATTGCTATAGATTGTGAAAATATGCGTGAGATTTCGTACCTTTTTTGTGAGGTGTGAAACTGACATTTGATGCAAAACCGTGAGTATCACATATTATGAGTGAGAGTTGACAGGTATGACACATTGGGTGAGGGTTTCACGAGAAAGCGATATGCTGTTACCAGGGGTGTGATAATGTGTCGATGCAATACTATCGATAGTAATTTTAGCTATTGACAGTGAACTATCGATTGTAATAATAGTCCTTAAAATAATTCAGCAACACTATTTATGTCACTGTCAAGAAATAAAAATACACACGTTTTTTTTCCAACCATATTGGTTAATTCGATTTATTCATCGCCCAAACATCAACAATTGTTGTAGCAGCGTCACCCGTCAGTTATGGTTTGGAACAGTTTTCCTGACTATTTGCTATTCCGTGATAATATTGCAATACTATCGCGATTTCATGAAATCGCGATAGTATTATAATAGTTGTACAGCTATCGCGATACTATCACAACAGTAAAACCATCCGTGATACTCGTCCCTAGTTGTTACCTTAATTGTTTCAGAACAATTGGACATATTTCGCCCCGTATTTAAACGCACCGTGTACAAAGCTCTGTCCTGAAATGTTAATGACTAGAACTGCTTCCACCGGGTGTCTTGTTCGGAAATTTAAACTTTTGTTCAGTGTTGTGACCAGCCCAGGATCTCACGTTTTTTATGGACACTATTTGCAACTTTGCCAACACATATATTTACATGAGCACGTGCTGTAGCACTGCAGCCGGTACCATAATGTCACATGTAGCGTCGTGTAATAAATCAAAAAGAACGACCATCCCAGCCGAAGTCGCTCTGTCATTATGTGCACTATAACTGTCGAGGTGTACGTAGACCCAACCATGGAACATTTACCACTACTGTATCGCCCACCACGGGAAATATGCAGGCTGGAGTCAGAGGGGCTGAGTCAAATCGGACTCGAGTCGCACAGTTTCATGACTTGCGACACGACTTGAAATTCAGATAAACTATTCGAGATTTGACTTGGACTTATTCCTCCTTATTATTTGTGGTTATTCACTTGAAACTTTAATTTAGTTGCCAGTGTGTGACTTGTCAACAAGTTTGGTGGTTCGAGAAGTACACAGAATGAGAACATATGTTGTAACAGACCGCATCTAATACAATAATTATTAAGATTATTATGATTGCCTGATGTTGTGGCAGAATCCGCCTAAATGTCCCATTAAAAATTACTGCAGACAAACCACAACATTCATGGTAATTGATGAACTCTGGGTGACTTGGGACTTGACTTGGAGTTCAGAGATATGACTCTAGACTTGATCTGGACTTCAAAGAGGTTGACTTGAGACTTGATTTGACTTGCAGGTCAGTGACATTGCCAGTTTGTGACATGTCATCAAGTCTGAAAATTTGTCTTCCAACTAAAATGTTCGTAATTATTTAAGTTATGTTTGCATTCATAATAATAGTATTCCTGAATTTTCTTAGGATAAAAACCGATGTAACAACGATTTGGTCACCTTTGATTTGGCTTGTATATTATAGGGTGTCAAAGGCCCTAAATAGGTAATTGAGCTCAGCAATTTCCTTGGAAATTACACATTTACACCCGCACCTGAACCTGTTATTTTCGACGGCTCAATGCGATTTTTTAGGTGAGTTAATGTTAACTCCTGACATTGTAGCAAAATATAATCAAACTAAACACTTAGGATTGATGATATGTCCACAAGTTCAGTGTAGCCATAGGCAATCCATGATTCACTATTGTTTTGAACTTGTTCGTGGAGGACTGGAAGCCACACATTATTGCGACGAACCCAGATGATAGCAAACCATAAGAGAGTTTTGATAGGGTACTGGAGAAGTACGGGGTGGCCACAGCGTCCCCACACAACCCTCAGACGTATGTCGGTACACCCAAAGACCATGTAGAACAGGAACAACAGGGTGACAGGGAGGTTGTTTAATACCAGAATATATGAAAGCAAGAAAGTTACGGAGAACGCACCAAGACAACAATACACGAGGAGCGAAAAGAAACGGCCGCTGTCAAACACCAACATGTCGGTCCTCACAGATCACACAACCACAGAGAACCATCTAATAGGCTGGGGGGAGTAAATGTGGCGGTTAGAAAATCCCACAGAATGAGAAGACACGTTAAAGAAACCATTATGGACACGTAATACATAGGCAGCGATCAACCGAGATGACTGGAACTACGAACTTCCACAAGTATACGATGACCTCATTCTACCAGGACGTCATCGGTACTGGCGAAGTCGTATTGAGAAGATGGCGGAAATTTCTGCTCAGTCAAAACCCGTTTGGTTATGTTATAACAAATGTTTTGACGTGAAACCATATTAACATGATATTGATGAAAAGGTTAAGGTATCCACGGCGAGGAACATTTCATTTTGGGCGAAGCAAATATCATGTCAAGATGTAAAACAAATATCACTGAACAACGACCAAGATTGTTTCTAGACACTTATTGAAGTAGCCAAACAATTAAGGATGCGATTCTATTTTTGACAATATCTTAAAATCTTATTAAAAACGGCAAAGGGATTAAAAAGGTATGCAAAACTCACCTGTTTCAGTAGCGTTGTAACACCTGCGTCAATTGATCTGTGCGGAATGCCGACGACTAGCTGGTAAAAGGGTCTACGCAGTACCTGTATAAATAAACTAGCACTAGTACCATGACATGTGGTGCCTAGTCACGCGTGTCGATTACAAATGTGTCACTAACCACGAGGGCAATAAAGGTTTCGGGTACTAGTGTCGGTGATGCATTTATATTGTCCATGTCGTTATTGAGGTCAGGCCACAGTGCATAATTGTATTAGTGGCAATGTTGACGATTTGTCTGATGATAAGGACATTTTTACTGCAGCTGCCATCATCTCAAGCTTAGTCTAAATCACATACGTCCAGTTTTTCTTAAGCGCTGCACGTGCGATGCCCGTCAATATTTACAAACATAGCCATGTATTCATGCTCCTGTGACACATAGCGGAACAATTCTCATAAATCATCTACCTTTTAAACTCTGTTGTATTTCACAACCGACAGCTACAAAAAAACGTTTGCTCAATTGCTCGTATGCCACATCATATGATATGGTTAATTTCACATATCACAATTTAATGCGTCTAACTTTCGCGTGAAACAATCAGCAGGAAAGTCAACTGTAGTCTGACCCATATAATGTACATAATGACACTACGTATTCAGCGGGGATGGTCGTTCATGGAGATTTATTACAAGACGCTTCGTGTGACATTAAAGCACCGCCAGCAGTACTAGAATGTACAGGGTGGTGTCATTAATAATGTTTACACAGTGCCCCCAATTCCGAGATTAGATCAGTCACGTTAAGTAGTAATGTTAAAAATGTATACGGGCAGACGCTCCTGTGTGTTTCAATGGATGCACATCAACTGAACGATTATATCTCTATCGATCTGTCCCCCTCTCTATTATATATATATATATATATATATATATATATATATATATATATATATATATATATATATATATATATAGAGAGAGAGAGAGAGAGAGAGAGAGAGAGAGAGAGAGGTCGTGCATGCTTGCTTGCTTTAGTGCGTGCATGCCTGCTGGTGTGTGTGCATGCGTGCGTCCGAGAGAGAGAGGGAGGGGGGGGGGGTAGATAGAGAGCATGGGTACGAAGGGAGTGCCTATACCTATATCACAGTGGCTTGTGGAACAGCCGAAACGCGTGGCTGAACAGGCCGCGTTGAAGTACGGTCAATGCAAAGGTCAACGAACAGTTCGCTACTGTGATGCTGCTGACGATAAGGCTATATGTGTGATCGCAGGTCAGAGTGCACTGGCATATATATATATATATATATATATATATATATATATATATATATATATATATATATATATATATATATATATATATATATATATATATATATATATATATATATATATATATATATATATATATATATATATATATATATATATATATATAATATATATATATATATATATATATATATATATATATATATATATATATGGGGTAGAAATCTTCAAACTGAGAAATTAGAGGTCAAAGTTTTGTATGTTTCTTACCAAAGCTACCTTAGTTACCATGCACATATCTGGCATATATTTGGACCGTTTGAAGATAAAGGCATCCTCATGATATTCTACTAATATAATAACGTGATCTTTGTAAAAAAAAAATACGGACACAATTAATTGCTTTGTAATTACCGCCATTGTTAAGGAATGTCAAAACTAGCATCACTTTGTCACCAGTGTCATAATGTAACACATTTTAGTTGTAATAATGGTTACTAGTGACCTTCTTTTGTAAAGCAAAATTGGGGCAGTAAGAATTTACTTGATTTTTTTTATTTAAAAAATAATAATAATTTATTCAGCTTAAGGGGAGACTCGGCAAGTGGATTTAAAAACAACATTATTATTTTATTATTCAAAATGTGTTCCCCTATTTTAAAAGCATTGCATTTGTACCGTTCATTTCAGTGGCAATTAAACACCTTTTTTGTCAAAAACGCCTCATATCTTTGGAAGTAATAATGCTAGCAAAGTAAGGGTTTTAGTGTTACATGCAGCTTATTCTACTTTACACAATGTAACTAACAGCTACATCAATATTTGTCGCAATTTTTTTTTCCTTAAAATTACCCACAACTGTGTTAAATAAACTACTGTTTAAAAAAAATGCTTTCTACTTTCTAACTGTACACTGAAAAGTGTTTCAAGAAATTATAATACTATTTGTTCAATCTAATACTTTTCATAGTAAAAAAATGCACAAGAGGTTCTTAACAATGTCAATGCCAATTAATGGCATATTTAATACAATTCAACAACAACAACAACAAGTACATAAACAGCTACAACTCAAAACAGTTAATCATCTCTGGGACAGCGGCCACGTCCTCTCTTTCATGACGTTGGCAATAGTGCAGATGACGGGGATGGCTAACAGAGTCGACGACTTCGCACCCTGCCCCCTTCCCCACAATACGACTATAGTGTCTCGCTCACTGTCCTGCTGGTCGGACGGCCCAGCAACGGGGACAGTCTCGAGCATAGTCGGTCACATATTGCGGGCTTGACGACCTCGCTCACTGTCATATATATATATATATATATATATATATATATATATATATATATATATATATATATATATATATATATATATATATATATATATATATATATATATATATATATATATATATATATACTCTGACCTGCGATCACACATGTAGCCTTATCGTCGGCAGCATGACAGTAGCGAACTGTTCTTTGACCTTTGCATTGACCGTACCTCAACGCGGCTTATTCAGCCACGCGTGTCGGTTGCTCCACCCACCACTGTGATATAGGTATGGGAACACCCTTCGTGCCCATCTCTCTCTCTCTCTCTCTCTCTCTCTCTCTATTTGGACCTACAATACATAAAGTTATATATCCTTGGACCTACAATACAAAAAGATGTATGTTTTTGGACCTACAATACATAAAGTAGCAGGTCTATGGACCTACAATACATAAAGTAGGAGGTCTTTGGACCTCCAATACATAAAGTTGTAGATCCTTGACCCCACAAAACCTAAAGTAGCAGGTATTTGGGCCTATAATACATAAAGTTGTAGGTCCTTGAACCTACAAAACATAAAGTAGCAGGTATTTTGACCTACAATACATACAGTTGTAGGGCTTTGGACCTACAATACATAAATATGTATGTTTTTGGACCTACAACACATAAAGTTGTAGGCCCTTGGACCTACAATACATAAAGTTGTAGGTATTTAGACCTACACAACATAAAGTAGCAGGTCTTTGGACCTAGAGTAAATAAAGTTGTAGGTCTTTGGACCTACAATACATAACGTAGCAGGTCTTTGGATCTACAATACATAAAGTAGCAGGTCTTTGGACCTACAATACATAAAGATGTATGTTTTTTGGACCTACAATACATAAAGTTGTAGGCCCTTGGACCTACAATACATAAAGTTGTAGGTATTTAGACCTACACAACATAATGTAGCAGGTCTTTGGACCTAGAGTAAATAAAGTTGTAGGTCTTTGGACCTACAATACATAAAGTTTCAGGTCTTTGGGTCTACAATACATAAAGTAGCAGGTCTTTGGACCTACAATACATAAAGTTGTAGGTTCTTGGACCCACAAAGCCTAAAGTAGCAGGTCTTTGGACCTACAATACATAAAGTAGCAGGTTTTCGACCTCCAATACATAATACATATATATATATATATATATATATATATATATATATATATATATATATATATATATATATATATATATATATATATATATGTATTATGTATTGGAGGTCGAAAACCTGCTACTTTATGTATTGTAGGTCCAAAACCTACTATATATATATATATATATATATATATATATATATATATATATATATATATATATATATATATATATATATATAATGCAGCTGGCGTAAGACACATACAACTCGCAGGTGCGGCGGTGTTTATGCATTATTGACCTTGACCTTTTGACCTCGCGGTGTTCTTGCGGACTCGTATTATTATAGGCGGTATGTAGTTCTCAGTTCTCAATATAATGCTATGATGCGATATGCGCCGTATAGCTTACATGCGCGGCTATTTTTTTCCGCTGCATGCACGAACATTCGTCCGCTAGGTTTCAGTCTTCTAGCAGGGTGAAAATGTGGGGGTCTGTTTCCTTTCGTGAGCGTGGAAAATTCCATGGTTTCGTTCGAACGTTCCAGAAAAGAAGACAAAAACTACATGAAACCGGTTCTGTACCCAGACATGTCTCAACAAGCGCGCCATAATCGTCAGTAGTAAATCGAGCCGCCACTGTCATAACAACCGTTCTTCCTGCATGTTCTTTTAGGGTTAGGGTCAGGGTTCGTATTAGGGTTCACTACAGACGACATAATTAGAGTTACTAACCCTAACCCTATCTGGTAATTGGATTAGTACAAAAGGTCGGTGACCTTTGACCTTTGATTAGGGTTACTAACACAAACTGGCAATTATTCCTACAGTTTACCAGTTTTTCTCGAATTTTCCATTAGTGTTACTAAGCCTAACCCTAACTGGCAATTGTATCAACGCAAAACCTTGCCCCGCAGTGCCGTCTGGTAATCGTATCAATCCAAAGCAACATGGCAGCAAAACAAGATGGCGGCCTCAATAGAAAGGTCACGTGATATGCAAATGATGAACTGTGACGTCGTAAGTCACGCGACTGCACATTTGACGCGCAGCAGCGCCTCCTGGTGACCGTAGCATCGCAAAACAACATGGCAGCAAAACAACATGGCAGCCTCCATAGAGAGGTCACGTGATATGCAAATGAGGAAATGTGACGTCGTAAGTCACGTGACTGCACATTTGACCTGTAGCACCTCTGGTGACCGTATCATCGCAAAACAACATGGCAGCAAAACAAGATGGCAGCCTCCATAGAGATATCACCAACAGTATGACCGCAAAAGGGTGACGTGACTGCTCTCGACCAATCAGAGCCGTCGACACACTTGACCCGTAGCGCCCCTGGCGACAATATTACTGTAAAACAGTGCCTCAGGGGCGATAATTGGGGATTTTCACGTGGCGCCCCGGAGGTGAAACTGCTCTCGACCAATCTGATGAGCCCCAAAATCTGCCCCACATTTGAGCGATAATATGGGATTCTCACGTGGCGCCCCGGGCGGCATTAAGCGCACAACCAATCAGAACGTTCCATTTCAAATTTCGACTAATCAGAATGAGCCCCACATTTTTGCTCAGAATTTCACACATACTACTCACGTTAGTGTATACGTACACACTAGAGACGCTAAATTGAAGGAATATGGGAGAAGTTAGTGCATATTTGGTCGGTTGGAGGAGCTACTTGGAAGAGGTTATTGCATATACGGACGATAGAGGCACAGCTTGATAGGAAAATTGGTCGAGTTAGTACATGAGAAGAATGTTTTAAAGTTAAATTATAATTAAGCTTACAAACCAGCTCTACGATTTCACTGAAATAGACCGTATGTGTTTAGGTTAATTATTTTATAGTTGTGTATATTAGTAAAACATATACATGCATGGACACTTAAAGAGGCACGAGTTGGACAGATTGTATTGTCGGGGATATTACCAATAATGGGAGGCAGGGGAGATTAATATAGGAACTGTAGGAGGATGGCGATCAAAACACAAGTACAGAAGGTATGTATGGAGGAGGAAGTAGGCTTCATAGACATGTGGTTAAACTTTGTGGGAAGAGAAAACTTTTTCATCTGACAGGGAAGGGTACTGCAGTTCTTGGGTGTGAGTTTGTCAGAGTTGTCGACGAAGGCACAGGTACCATAAATTATTTAAACTAGATGCGCAGGGGGAACTGACAGAGAAAACTCAAAGGAGTACTACTAGAAAAACACATCCAAAGAAATTTTCTCCAATCATTTCAGACAATGAACGTAAATGTGTATGCTTAAATGCCAGGAGCATAGTAAATAAAGAAGTGAGTTAGACATTATAGTAGCAGATATTGATCCTCATGTAATAGGCATCACAGAATCATGGGCAAATAAAAATATAGTAGATGCTGAGTTAGCACTGACAGGCTATGCAGTGTTTAAGAAGGATAGACGAGAAAGAAGGGGAGGTGGAGTAAGTTTATATATTAAAGAATATATCCAAGCATATGAAATAACATTGGAAAGTGAAGCAGATCGTGAAGAAGCAGTTTGGTGTAACATAGTTACCTGGAACTCAACATTAACAATAGGAGTAGTTTATCATAGTCCTAACATAGGACAAGAGGAAGATGTAAAATTACAAAAGGCGATAAGGGAGGTGAGCAAGGGGGAATGTGTTATAATGGGTGATTCTAACCATGGCCACTAGAGAGTGCTGGAGGCGACGACCATCAGTTTCTACCTCAAACACAGGATTGTTTCCTTACTCAACATGTCTTGGAACCAACCAGGGGTGGGAATGTGTTAGATTTAATTTTGTCTTCTCAAAATGAATTAGTTGACAATGTTAAAGAACACAAACCTTTGGGTTCAAGTGACCATAACCAAATCCATTTTAATATAAAAGTAAACACAGGGAATACATATAAAAAACAATGGAGGAGGAACTTCAACAAAGGCAAATATGTTAAAAGATGAGAACATATCTAGCAAATATAGATTGGAATAACTTGCTGAAGAACAAGACAGCAACAGAATGCTGGACTTGTTTAAAATATGAGATTGAGGGCATTATTGAGAAATGTGTTCCATTAAGAAAACAAGGGAAAGGTCCAGGAAGAAACACCTGCCAAAAGTGGCTATTGCTCACAAACACATGCTGTGGAGTGTTTATAAAAATATTGGAAATGTAGAAACTACACAAACGACAAAGAGGCACTTAACCTAGCTACAACTGAAATTAGAAAATCTAAAAGAACCTTTGAAAAAAATGGGCAGGTAATATAAAAAATGATTGCAAGAGTTTCTATGCTTATGTAAGGAGTAAACGAAAGGTCGGGATAAGGTTGGACCACTGGAAAACAACAGTGAAAACATAATTTCAGAGGGGTTTCAAACGGCAGAGGTCCTGAATGAGTATTTCAGCTCAGTTTTTGCCACAGAATATATCAGCTCACTTCCAGTTCCATTTACTAAATTTGAGGGCAATAAATCAGAACATTTGGGGCAGTTATTTGTAACTCCTGAAATGATAGCAAAGAAAATTAAGAAGATGAAAGATAATAAATCACGTGGAGTTGATGGGATACCTCCAAAACTGCTTAAGGAAATTGTTGAGCAAATTAGTACCCCACTAGCAAAAGTATTTAACTTGTCACTAGAAGAAGGAATAGCTCCTTCAGAGTGGAAAGAAGCAACCATTACACCGCTATTTAAGAAAGGATCGAGGAACAAACTAGAACATTGCAGACCAGTGAGTTTAACATCAGTTGTATGTAAATTACTTGAAACATTAATTATAGACCACATGGTGGAATTCATTGTAAAACATAAATTAATAAATACATCTCAACATGGGTTTCTAAAAGCAAGGTCATGTCTAACCAATCTCTTGTGTTTTTTTGAAGAAATTACAAAGTGGGTAGATGACGGGTCACCAGTGGATGTTGCATATTTAGATTTTCAGAAAGCTTTCGATAAAGTGCCACATCAAAGATTTTTACTTAAACTAAATGCCCATGGAATAGGTAATGATGTAATATACTGGATAGAAACATGGCTTACACACAGAAGACAGAGAAGTAATTATAGATGGTGAGATTTCAAACAGGAAATCTGGTCTCAGTGGGGTACCACAGGGATCAGTATTAGGCCCTATACTGTTTTAATATATATATATATATATATATATATATATATATATATATATATATATATATATATATATATATATATATATATACATACAAATGATTCGGAAGATGACATATCTAGCAAAGTACTAAAATTTGCAGATGACACAAAAGTATTCAGAAAGGTTACTAATGATACAGATAGAAAAATTTTACAGGATGATCTAGATAAATTAGTTAAATGGCAAATGTTATTAAATTTTGGGAAGTGTAAATGCATACATACATACATACATACATACATACATACATACATACATACATACATATATCCATAAAGCAGCAGCAAAAACAATGTAATTAGTGTTATAAAGACATTATAGAGGCCAGTGGCTCAGTAAAACATTAATGACAGCGTTAGTGGCTCAAAGGGTAGCAGTGTCGTGTGAAGTCGGTGCTTTTTTGCTATATCTAAGACAGGTCGCATACGTTTACCCTAGAATATGCCACTGCGTTGCCACTTCGAGAATAATAGAGTTACTAGTATTTCAACTACAAAAATCCGCTAGATGACGCTAGTGGAAGCAAAACGCATACATTAGCGACACCTTGCGAACAAAAAAATAACTGGCAGTTCTAAACTATCCGTTAGATGGGGATAGTTTGCACACCAATCAAGAACGTTTCCCATCTCCTACATTATGTTGTGACGACCCACCAATCCGCAACCGGTTGAAGTCTCGTCGGTCCTTCGCCCGAGCAGCGCAACGGCTCCTGCAGTCTGTACAGCCAGACGTCTTTACGGACACCTGGCTAAAAAACAGCTGAAAGACACAGTGGCAGGTAGCAGAACCATCAATGTTCCATCGCTTCTTCGACTACCCGCGCAAGCAGGTAACACGTGAGGAGCTTCCGCGCCGACAATGGACTATGCTGAACCGTTTACGGACTGGTGTCGGCCGATTCAAGTCATCAATGCGTGCATGGGCCTAGTAGAGCGTGCCAACGGCGAATGCGGTGCACCAGAGCAGACGGCGGACCACATCATCAACGACTGACAGATGTTCAGGCCACCAACTGGCGAAAGAGGGCTAATCGAAGTAGACAGCGCAAATAAAACATGCCTCCTCGAGACGGAGCTGCAGATAAGAGTAACGAAGAGACATGAGAAAGAATAAGACACACGCACACACGCACGCACGCACGCACGCACGCACGCACGCACGCACGCACGCACGCACGCACGCACGCACGCACGCACGCACGCACGCACGCACGCACGCACGCACGCACGCACGCACGCACACACATACATATATATATATATATATATATATATATATATATATATATATATATATATATATATATATATATATATATATATATATATATATATATATATATATATATATATATATATATATATATATATATATATATATGTGTGTATATATATATATATATATATATATATATATATATATATATATATATATAGTATAAGTATAGGACAAATTATAAGTATAAGACAAATTTCAGGTTGTTGGTTTGCCTAAGAGTCCTATTTTATGGAAAAGAACAATGTCCCACCGTTTTTCACTAATGACGCAACCAGACCAAAAGTTCCAACCGATGAACGAGTCAGCATTATGCGCATGTGCTATAAGGTTCCGGAAGATAATAAAATCCAAATCTGTATCACAAAAGCCACCCGCTCCTTGGATGACTCCCGAAATTCTACAATCTAAAAGGCGTCGTCGTTATCTTGAGCGCGTATGGCGCAAATCACGCTCATCAGGTCGCGTTATTCAAAACAGTGTCACTACTGCTACAGACAAATGACCAAAGGTAAATCGGATTATTACACAAATATGGTCTCAAATAACTCTGAAAGTCCACGTCAGCTATGGAACTGCATAAATCAAATTCTACATAGGCCTGTCCCATCTCTTCCTAATCATGTTTCAATCAAGTATCTATGTGACTCATTCTCTAGTCATTTAAAGGACAAAATCAGTCTTATCCGTTCTGCTTTCCCAAGTTATATTTTAAGTACTGTAAACGTGGACCCTCCACGAGTAGATTCTTTACTTGTATCGTTTGAACCTGCCACAGTTGATGATGTGAAGAAAATAATAATGGCCTCCCCAAATAAGTCCTGTGATATTGATCCACCCCAACCGTACTGGTGAAAGCTTGTCTTGATATATTGCCTAAACCGATTATAAATACATCACTGTGTTCTGGCTTGTTTCCGGATGATTTCAAACACGCCCATGTCAACCCTCTTCTTAAGAAGACATCTCTGCGTAAAGAATATCTAAACAGTTATAGACCTGTTTCCAATCTCAGCTTTATTTCCAAAATACTGGAAAAAGTCGTAGCAATCCGTCTAAGGGCTCACATCAGCTCAAATTGCTTATCTAATGTGTCACAATCAGCTTATAAACAGTTTCATTCCACAGAAACTGCTATTTTAAAAGTACACAATGACGTTACCCTAAACATTGACAAAGGAAACGTAACAGCACTTACCTTGCTTGACCTGTCTGCTGCCTTTGATACTATAGATCACAACATTCTTACTAAACGCTTATCATTGTGGAATGGCATATCTGGTACAGCTCTGAACCGGTTTTTATCTTACCTAACTGGTAGACACCAAACCATAAAGATAGAAAATTGTTTCTCGGCCGCACTCCCCACTTCGTGTGGGGTCCCCAGGGTTCCGTTCTCGGGCTTTTGCTGTTCACTGTTTACACTACGCCACTCGGCTCTGTTATCAAAAATCATAAGTTGGATCACCACCTTTATGCAGATGACACACATATCTACATTTCTTTGGCTACCCCAGATACAAATCGCTCCCTAAATCAACTCAGCGATTGTCTCCACGAAATTTTCCTCTGGATGACTGACAACAAATTAAAGTTAAACGCAGACAAAACTGAATTTCTCATCATTTGTACTCCAAAGCACTGTGGCAAACTTGATCGTTTTTTCCCGACACGTATCCTGAGTCAAAATATCACACCAGCAGCCTCAGCGCGGAATTTGGGAGTCACCTTTGATAAGAACTTCAATTTTAGACAACATATTTCTCAAACGTGTCGTTGCTGTTTTTATCATATGCGTGACCTTCGCCGTATTCGCCGGTATATGTCACTTTCAGTCGCTAAACCTATTGCAACAGCTCTTGTTAGCAGTATACTCGATTATTGCAATTCCCTCCTTCACAATATTGCTATCAAAATATTACAAAACTTCAACGTGTCCAAAATTGTTTGGCTAGGGTAGTTACACGATATCCTCGTTTCTCTCGTTCAGTGCCACTTTTAAAATCACTGCATTGGCTCCCTGTGCGATATCGTATTATTTTTAAGATCTGTACAATTACCTATCAAGCCCTTGCAACCAAACAACCTGCATATTTACATTCAATGCTTATTCCAGTAAGACAGTCCAGACAGCTTCGGTCGTCTGGTTCTGATTTACTTTCTGTTCCCAGAGTTACGACAAACGCTGGAACTCGAGCGTTCTCGGTTGCTGCACCAACTTTGTGGAATTCACTCCCGCACAGCATAAAATCAGCAAGACATATCGCTTCATTTCGCCGTCACCTGGAAACCTATCTTTTTAAAATTGCCTATCCTCCTTAGCTTCTTGTCACCTCCATCCATATGTTGAAGACTTTCTGCATTGTACATGATCACGATAATGCCTAATCCTTTGGTTTTGATGCGCCACTGAGCTCGGATTTTCCGAGGATATTGGCGCCAAAGAAGTCATTTTGTTATTATTATTATTATTATAATGACTATTTGATATGGGAATGTAACAAGTTGCCTGTGGGTTTGAAGCCGGCTCATCATTCTTTGTCCGTTGAAAACATTGAGTATGAATCGAAGTCGCGCGGCGGTCAATTTAAAGCGATACTAAACGATGAACTAGGCTGAGATAAACTCAACCGAAACGATGTGGTCATATTACAAACAGGCGATCACGATATGGCTTATATTGGGCTGCCATTGACTTTAGACAAAATGATCGACTCGTACGGCAATATCGTCACGCAGCTCAAACGTCGAAGTGAGCAGATCGGGTTTAAACTGTTCGTCGTGACGTCACCTCCGGTTGCCGATGACCAGCCGCAGTACCGCCGTGGCAGTCGCAACTGTTGCGCGCTATCAGCGTTCGTCCATCAACTTCAGGAGAGACTTCTTCCGGTGGGCGTTGACATATTTGACGAGTACAGTGTCATCTTACCTTGGGAGAGACAAGCCGCCTGCACTGGACATTACCTGTGTTTCCGCATGCGTGAAAACCACGCAGTCAGTGTGAAAGGTGATGTGGGGGAACTATCTCTCCTTCTGCTCATGGAACGAGTCTGTGGCGTAAACCGGTAGAATTATAAACAAAAACTGTTAGGCATTCACTTCAACTACTTGACTGGAAGGCAGTACTGCATTAAATAAGTCTGATTTAGCATTTTTGTCGCTTTAGTTCGTAAGATTATAAGTAATCATTAACTGTAAAATGTCAGTCGTGTTTTGAAAACACGTTTAGCTTCGACGTCGCTATTCTAATTTATCCTTCCCTTCGATAATCCAGTGGTGAATGCATGAAAGAAATACTACTTTTATAGGAAGATGCCTTTACTTATTTTGTATACTATAATAATATTCAATCAAGTTGGGTGATGTTCTTATCAATTAAATGTTTTTACAATGCATTGATTTATATTGTTCCAATCTGCGGTTCGACAACTTTTGAATTACAGGTTATACCAATGGCTGCGCACAACTAGAGTGTTCGCGATAGATGCAATTCGTACTTTTTTTTATCGATGAGCGGCTACATTGGCGTCGACTACTAATATGATTTCTTATTCGCATGCCATGTGTCAACCGCCGGACTTATCGTGTAATACAAAAAAACTAATGATATGACTACGCCCACTTACATAACCTCTACTCAACTGTTTTGTGTATTGTTCTGCACTCGGCTCTGGTCTTGACGATCCGATCAGTCGCGCCAGGTCGGCTCGTCGGCCAGACATTAGGAGATTAAATGCATAGCATGTCCTTAACGATGATTAATGAATTAACACATGTTTATGCCATCGACTACCACGCAAATTGATTACACCTGCAGTATATGGATTAGTTAGTGGATAATCACAAAGAGTGTGCACTTTTGTATACCATTATGACACTGTTCATACATGTGGCGCGAAATTCCTTAACCTACACATTTGGTTTAAAACAAATAAGTTTAAAATATACCTTATCTGTGTGTAAAATCAGTATGCTTCTAGGAAACCCTCTGGGGTTTAAGTTTCACTGGTTACCGTTTACTAACAATTAATCAATAATTTAAAATGTGTTTTACGATAGGTATGTCGAAGCACATTGTTAAATCCGTTATCATACACATTGACCCCATCAACATACAATAGTACTGGTGTTTCCTGAATGTTGTATATTAAAAAAGTAGTTTTAATATTCGTATATATTTATTCAACAAAATATCAGTTTCTTGTTTACATTTGTGCAACCATTTGCCATGATTACTATCCAAAGTAAATGTATACTTTAATATGACTTTTAAAATAATGTGTGAGAAATGTATGTTCTTGTCAACATCTTCATTTATCTGCACCGCCAATAATAAACAGCACCATTGTAAGTCAATGCTTTCTGTTTATAACTGTATGCTTGGTGTCTGTGTCTGTAATCAGCCTGATGAGTAATGCATATTTGTTTGCAACACTATTCTTAAAAACGGATTCAACACATATATAAAACAATGATTACGTTCACGAATTGAGGAAAATGCATACTCTAGTCTTGGAGCGATATACTATTTCATGATATGATACGTATCAAGATACGTAGGTCATGATATCGGTTTCACATCCATTGACTTTGGGATCTACTTCCACTATGATTTGCACCATTCACCACCACCCTCTATCGGTCATTTCTCACACTCCTCTTTATCGTCATTACTCCGTTGTGTCTATGTATCTCGTTAAACGTCCAACGATCCCTTCCTTGCGCCTTCCCCATCACGTTCTTTGTTAAATGCGCAATCAAACGCTTTCGTAATTCTTTGAATACTTATTATTGTTAGATTCATTTCCACACGGTCACAACATGCCATTGGAAAAGGCGTTCTATCTTAGGCTGCACGTTGGCAGAGAGGGCTCGATATGAAGTCTCTCACGCCAATTATGAGTGAAATGAAGTAGCCTGGCAGGAGTAAATACACACACACACACACACACACACACACACACACACACACACACACACACACACACACACACACACACACACACACACACACACACACACACACACACACACACACACACACACACACACACACACACACACACACACACACACACACACACACACACACACACACACACACACATATACACACATACACACACACATGTCTTGTCAGTTTGACTTTTTACTAATCCTTTATAGTTCGTAACTGTCCCATCACAAGAGTGCTGTTTAAACGGCATCAACCAAGTTTGTTGCCTAGAGTGATTGGCCAAATAAGAGATTCCCCAGTCAAACAAGTTATGGCACTAAATGTTTTGTCTACAGTCACATGTGATGCCTATCAATTACCAAGATTTAACACATTGCAATCCAAGGCAAATAAAGAGATTGCACGTGGACAAGGAAACCATTGGTTTATCGAGTCCAACAGTTTTCATATATGTATAACCCGCCCTCCTGAGATATATGTCAGCGATGTTGTTAAGCATATCCACGCTGCTAGCAGTTACACAATCTGTAGATAATTTGTCCCATTCACTTATCGTCCTATGTGAGAACGAACTCTTTCTTATATCCAATCTACTAATGTTACCTCATGTCCTCTAGTTCTATCTTTCGTGAGTAAAACATATGCCTATCAATATTTTCATACCCATTCATTATCTTAAAAAAAATAGCTGGTCTCCTCTGTATTCATTCATGTGTATATATGTCCTTCTTTCGATATGTTCTCCACGCTTGTATCGCCTTCATTCACTTTCATCCCTTGACCGGGACTGGCGTAGGGGTGCTATTCATACACAGTCCTCGCCAGCATTGTCTATCCTCTGCTGCTGTGTCGGTAGGTGTTGGTGTGTCCATTGTTGTATATTGTCTTGCCAGTTTTTCTCTTGCCCCCCAGTGTGCCTCGCAGCATGTTTGTGCAACGGTGTTGTATCGAGTGATGTGGCCAAACCAGGAGAGCTTGCGTCGTTTCACTGTTGCCAACAAGGACTCTTGCTTTCCAGCCAGGAGTCCACTTGTTGTCTTACATATTCATTTGTGTTGTGTTCGGTCTACCAAGTGCGGAGGAATCTTATGAAGCGTTTCGTTTCAATTGTGTGTATGCGTCTCTCTGTTTCTGTTGTCACAGCCCAGCTCTCGCCTCTGTAGAGGAGGGTGGATACAGCGAGTGTTCTCTAGAGCTTGGGCTCCGTTTTGTATACAGTATGCTAAACGAGGCCTAACCATTGCTTTATACAAAGGTATTATCTTTTTCCTGTTATGTTATGTTTCTCTTAATCAAGCAAAACATTTTATTAACCTTTAACGCTGCTATAACCCACTGCTCTGAAACGTATATATCAGTACCTGTTGTTACTCCTAAGTCCTTTTCTTTTACAGTAGAAAGCACAAAATACTAGAATAGTATCTCCCATTTCGTAGTTTACATCCAAGTTTCCGTGACCTGTATGTAGGCTTTTACATTTCCCAAAATTGAATTCCATCTGCCATTTTCAGACCATGTAAGTAATTTGTCTAGATCGTTTTGTAGATGTTGCTTATCACCATCATTGTTAACCTTTCTAAACACTTTTGTGTCATCCGCAAATTTCAGTACGCTGCTTGTTATATTATCCTCCAAGTAATTATATCAATGACTTGGACGATAATATAACAATCAGCGTATTGAAATTTGTGGCTGACACAAGAGCGTAGTCCAAGTATATATATATATCAATGACTTGGACTACGCAGGTGCACTCTGACCTGCTTTCTTTTATTCATGCTACCCTTGTCACACATAAACTTTATTGTAGACAGTAGCGAACTGTTCGTTGACCTTTGCATTGACCGTACATCAACGCGGCCTGTTCAGCCACGCGTTTCGGCTGCTCCACCCGCCACTGTGATATAGGGATGGGCAAACCCTTCGTGCTCATCCCTCTCTCTCTCTCTCTCGCTCTCTCTCTCTCTCCCTCTCTCTCTCTCTCTCTCTCTCTCTCTCTCTCTCTCTCTATATATATATATATATATATATATATATATATATATATATATATATATATATATATATATATATATATATATATATATATATATAATACAGAGTGGGAGACAGATGGATAAAAATATAATTGTTCAGTTGATGTGCATCCATACAAACACAGCAGCGGTTGCCGTAGACACCTAGCTAGCGTGACTGATCTAACCTCGAAATCGGGGGCAATGTGTAGACATTATTAATGCCACCATCCTGTGCACTGTAGTACTGCTGGCGGTTGTGTAATGTCACACGAAGCGTCGTATAATAAATCTCAAAGAACGACCATCCCGCCGAATCC
Organism: Lamellibrachia satsuma; assembly: GCA_033239005.1. NCBI lineage: Eukaryota > Metazoa > Annelida > Polychaeta > Sabellida > Siboglinidae > Lamellibrachia > Lamellibrachia satsuma. Next base: position 3,409,349 of record BSQZ01000039.1, on the reverse strand, counting down.
ATAGTGTCAATATGTGCACTATACGGTTCAGACCACAGTTGACTTTCCTGTTTATGGTTTCACCCGAATGTTGGACGTATTAAATTGTGCTATTTGAAAATAACCATTTCAAAAGAGGTCGCATACGTGCAATTGAGCACACTTTTGTTTATAGAAGCTGTGAAATACTACAAAGGCAGATGATTTATAAGAATTGTTCCACTATGTGTCACGTGGCGCTATTTTGGTAAACATTGTAACATTTTTGTGCTGGACGTATGTGATTTTGACTAAACATGGTCAGCATGCCAATGGGATGCACTGTCGTCTGACCTCTTTAGCGACATGGACAATGTGAATGCGTCACTGACACCAGTGCTCGAAACCGTTATTGTGTTGCCCTCGTGGTTGGTGACACATTTGTAATCGACACGCGTGACTGGGCACCACACACCATGAACTCTTCGCAGTGTTCTTTTCAACCCTGCGCTAGTTTATGTAGGCAGGCGCTGCGTAGTCCCTATTTTTCAGCTAGTCGTCGGCATTCACCACATAACATGTCAATTGGCGCAGGTGTTGCCAACACTGCTGAAACAGGTGAGTTTTGCATTTTTAAAACGATTTTAACATACTGTCAAAAATAGAATCCCATCCGTTATTTTCAGACTACTTCAATAAGTATCTAGAAACAGTTTTAGTCGTTGTTGAGTGATATTTGTTTTACATCTTGACATTATATTTGCGTCGCCCAAAATTATAGTTTCCTCGCTGTGGATACCCTAACCTTTTCAATTTCATGTTAATATGTTAACATTTGTTATAGCATAACCAAACATTTTTGGCGGTGTAAAAGTTTCCGCCATCTTCTCAATACGACTTCGTCAGTACCAATGGAGTTCTGGTAGAATGAGGTCATCGTATATGTGTGGAAGTTCGTAGTTCCAGTTATCTCGGTTGATCGCTGCCTATGTCTTACGAGTCCATAACGGTTTTTTTACGTGTCTTCTCATTCTGTGGGATTCCCGATCCGCCACATTTACTTCCTCCCAGTCTATTAGAGGATTCTCTGTGGTTGTGTGATCTGTGAGGTGCGACTTGTTGGTGTTTGACAGCAGATGTTTTTTTTCGCTCCTCGTATATTGTCGTCTTGGTGCGTTCTCCGTATCTTTCTTGTGTTCATATAGTCTGGTCTTAAACAATCTCCCTGTCTTTCTAATGTATGCTGCGCCACAACTCTTACATTAGGTACACGATTTCACCATGTTCTTCCGGTTTTACATTGCCTTTAGGTGTACCAACATACGTCTGAGGGTTGTGTGGGGATGCTGAGGCCACCCGCACCTCTACAGTACCCGATCAAACTCTCTGAGGCACCTTCCACGTACGGATGACGACCTGGCTTCTGTGTATTTTGTCATTTTTTCTATTGTCTGTTTCTGCTCTTCTTTTTGGTAACCTTTTTTGAAGGCCAAAGACAGATAGCCGTACCTTCTAAGAGCTCCCGTTAAGTATTTCTCCTCTTCCGTTTGTCCCCTTCATCAGAATTTATCGCCTCACCTGTTCATAGATGTTCTGACTACTTCCGACTTCTGATGCCTGGGGTGATGGCATCACGAAGTTCAGAATTAGGACAGTGTAAATTTTCTTTCCGTATACTGTGGACTTCACATTGCCTTAATCTTTCTGGTAGATGTATAAAGAAATAGCATGTTGTTGTTCGCTCCATCATCTTTTGTGAATCTTATGCCAATTTTAGGATCAACCATGTTCCTGTGTTGTTGTAGTTTTGTTGTCATGCATGTATCTACAAGGAAAAAATCATCATCCACTTCCATTTCGTTGGCTAGCAATCACCTGGGCCGTCGCAATAATTTGTGGCTTCCAGTCTAGTTTGCAGTTTAGAAACATTTAAGGCAACAACTGGCGACAGGAATATTTTGTGATAGTATCGCGATAGCTGTGCAACTATTACAACACTATTATGATCGTTTCATGACTATCGCCATAGTATTGCGATATTATCATGGAATAGTGAATAGTCAGGAAAACTGTTCCAAACCATAACTGACGGGTGACGCTGCTGCAACGAGTGTTGATGTTTGGGCGATAAATAAATCGAATTAACAAATATAGTTGAAAAAAAAATAAATATGTATGTATGTATGTATGTATGTATGTATGTATGTATGTATGTATGTATGTATGTATGTATGTATATATATATATATATATATATATATATATCTTGACATTGACATAAATAGTGTAGCTGAATGAATTATTTTTACAATCGATAGTTCACTGTCGATATCTAAAATTATTATAGACAGTATCGCATCGGCACATTGTCACACCCCTAGTAACAGCGTGTTGTTCTCTCGTGAAACCCTCACCCAATGTGTCATACCTGTCAACTATCATGCATAATATGTGATACTCACGGTTTTGCATCAAATGTCACAGCTTCACACCTCACAAAAAAGGTATAAAATCTCACACATATTTTCACAATCTTTAGCAATGAAAATTATGAAACAGAATGGCCTTTTTGCAAAAATAGGGCTTCAGATAGTGAAGGCCTAAGTTAATGTTATCGGTAGGCGCCGCGTTTTACCGAATAACGTGTGCAACGCGGTCAGTGATTGGTCAACAGCTGAGCATCAAGCATTGATATTTCCTGTTGGAAAGCAGTGTTAGCACCTGTTGAAGATGAGCTTTACTTTACTTTTGGGATAAAATGTGTTTTCATAAGCTCTTACTGAGGTCCATTGGCTGGGGGACTTCGCGGCCTGCGGCCCCTGGCTGGGGACATTTCTCACGCCTAAGAACCGTTAACGTATTGACAGCTATGATGTGCAATACGCATATCAGGTTCATTCCATAGTAACACTGGCATTTCGGCCACGAAAATACTAGAACTCTGTAGATTAGTATTGTTAGCATGTATCAAAAATGTCCGATTGCTAACATACACGCTAAACGTTATGTAATGTGTACTCATTACTTTGAATGTATACCTTGTAAAAATAGGACCAATCAATTGGGACAACCGATTTTTATATAAGAAAACTGGGAAGTATTAGGATAAATAGCGAGTATAACAACTTCCAATTTCAAAATGGCGTCAGAAATGTAGAAGAGTTCCTCTACAAGACGAAACATATAGGACGTTTTGACAGTTGTCGTTACAGAGCAATGCCATATGAAAGTTCCTTGGCACCAATTTGTCCTGGTATTGCAGAATGACCTATCAGTCTGATGAGACCCCACAACATAAACATGTTTGGACGATTTCAAAGGAACGTAGCAATTTATTTATGCCCTTTACATGGGAGCTTGTGACAATTTTATTAGAAGGAGAATATGTAATAGTAGGAGAGAAACAGTCACGTAAGGTAAGTGAATATTTCATTACTTTGAGAGAAGGTTAATTTTGACATTGGAATATATGTCATGTAGCATTGGTATGGTTAAGTATGGGACATGGTGGATCCTCTTTAGGTACTGTGACGGTTGGTTGCCACAGTAATTAAGAAAACTGTGATAGATTTGCTGATTAATCTCGCAAGAGATTAGGAGAGTGTAGGAGCGTAGCTCATACTAGTTTGAAATAGTTGACTTCAAGTGGGATAGTAATTGCCCATCATTTATGTATTGTGAGGGGATAGATTCCACAGTAACTCAGACATCTGTGATAGATTTGCTGATGTAATATTGCAAGAGATTAAGAGCGTGTTGGTGCATAGCTCGCAATAGTTTGAAGTAATTTTGGTTCAATTTGGTATTACAAATGCACATTTGTGGATTATCTTTGTTTGATATTATATTATAATTAGGGATTTGTCTAAACTAGTAGAGATTGGTGAGAAGCTGGGCATAAGAGGTACCGAGCTTCAAACATTTGTTCGAGACTAACAAGAAGCCGCCCGAGTAGAACGTCGGTTGGCTCGTGACCAGGCGAAAGAGGAGGAAGAAGCTCGCTGTCGTGCTCGTGAACGCGAGATGCAGCACGAAAAGGAAATGGCGATCCTGCAAAAGGAGGTTGCTGAATCTGCAGGAAATGTTACGATAGGGAGTAACGATGGTGCACCCAAGATGCACCGCAGTCCTAGACTGCCATGCTTTAATGAGCATACTGATTCAATTGATGATTATCTTCGACATTTTGAACGCTATGCTGGAAACCAGGGATGGGATGCGAGGGATTATGCTGTATTTCTTAGCGCGTTGTTAACGGGACACACCTTGGAAGTTTATTCCCGCTTACCGGCGTCCGTTGCTAATGATTATGATCATTTAAAGCAATCTTTGCTAAAGTGGTATCAGTTGACCGAGGGAGACTTCCGAAGGAAGTTTTATTCAGGTACGCCAAGTTCTAAGGAGACTATTTCTCAGTTTTATGTCCGAATGGATCATCACTTAAACCAATGGATTTCTCTGTTGGTTATCGACCGATCATTTGAATCATTAAGGGAGCTGCTTCTTAAGGAACAGTTTTTGTTTGTGGTTCTTCGAGATTTGTCTGTGAGGCAACACAAACCTAAGGATGATGATGAAATTTTTGACTTGCCAAAGACTTTCACTAATGCTCATTTTCCTACAAGAAGTAATGGAATTCAAAGGGAACAGTCACGCTCTGACAAAGTTCCACCGCCTCGACCAAAACGTGGGTTCGAGAAGAGGTCTCCTATTCCTAATCCTCCTGGTCGTAGTACTTGCTTCTTATGCAACCAGGTTGGTCATATCGCTCGTAATTGCACTGTGGGACATGGGGAGTAGAAACATGTCCAAACCTCAGTCGTCGAGAATTCCACCCGTATTGGGGAACTGTGCGGTTGTTATGGATAAGACATCTCAGGTCCAAACTTGTTCAATAGGTAAGGAAGTAGCAATGTTGCACTGCGGATGTAATGTTCATATCATCGCCAGTGCTTGCCTGGAAAATCTAGACGAAGGTTTCTTACCATTAATGGAAGGATACATTGGAGAGTGCCCTGTCACAGTACTTCCTGATAGTGGGTGTAATGGGGTAGTGGTTAGACGCAGTAGCTGATGAGGCCCAATTGACAGGGAAAACCCGAGTCCTAATGCTGATGGACCAATCCCTTTCTGATGTCCCTATGGCTCTTTGTCATGTGAGAACCCCTATATTCACGGAAGAGGTAGAAGCAGACTAATGTGTATGACTTAGTCATAGGAAACATCGAGGGCATTCATCCTACCTGGTATTACGGGATTAGAGAACTCGTTCTGATAGATCCAGGTAATTCGGAAACGGCAAATTTCAGTGAGAGAGTAACCGGTTGTGTAGTTGAAACTAGAGCACAACGGAAGACAAAGGACATACCTAGTAAACCCGTAGTTGTACCGACAGTTTCTGGTATGAAGATATCGGCAAATGACTTCCAAAATAAACAGGGAGAGGATCTATCTTTGAAGAAATGTTTTGTTTCGGCAGAAGTCACTAAAGTTAAATCAATTAACGACTACTTTACTATTTCCTTCGAAAAGACATGGGTACACTTAGGGTAAAGCAATTAGTGGTTCCCAAGACCATTAAACACCGGGTTATGAAACTGGGCCACGAAACACTCGTGTATGGACACCAGGGGATAAAGGAGTATCTATATATAATTATCTTGAATATCTATTGGCCAGGTGTAATTGGGGATGTTCACAGATTTTGCCAATCGTGTGACATTTGTCAGAAGACGTCTGTCGAGGTAATGTACCGAAAGCTACAGTGCAGATTATGCCTATCATCAACATTCCTTTTGAGAAGGTAGCTATAGATTTGGTGGGATCGATAACACCTGTCACTGAAAGAGGTAATCGTTGGATATTGACCTTAATGGATGTTGCCACTCCATATCCCGAAGCAGTAGCACTCGCTAGCATCGACACGGTAACAGCAGCTGAGGCTCTGGTAAAAACATTTTCCAGGGTAGGACTACCTAAGGAAGTCCTTTGTGATAACGGTAGTCAATTTGTGTCCAGTACAATGACTGAAGTAGCGAGACTGTTGTCCATCCATCAGGTTCAGTCATCCCCTTACCATCCCATAGCTATCGGGTTAGTAGAGTAATGGAACGGGACCCTAAAGAGGATGTTAAGTCGTATGTGTTTAGAACGACCAAGAGATTGGGACAGGTATTTAGAGCCTCTTATATTTGCCTATCGAACAGTTCCTCAGAAAAGCACTAAATTTTCTCCGTTCGAACTTCTGTACGAAAGAACTGTCCGGGGACCGATGACCATACTAAGGGAATTATGGGTAAATGACACGCCTGATGAGGAGCTTGTACAAACGTATGAATACTTACTCGACCTTCGAAATCGTATTGAGCAGACATGTGAACTGGCCAGGGATAACCTTAGAGACGCGCAAGGAAGGTACAAAGTCCACTTTAACCGGAAAGCCAAAGCTAGGTCGTTGGAGGTAGGAGATAAGGCCTTAATCCTACTTCCCACCGACTCTAACAAGTTGCTCATGCAGTGGAAAGGGCCATACTGAGTCATCGAAACGGTGGGACTAAATTACTACAGGGTAGAGATTGGAGACAATAAGAAATTGCTCCATATCAACATGATGAAGAAATACTATGCCAGGAAGGTATATCATGATATGGCCCTTAATTGCGTCCATTGTTTTGGAACAATCAGAAAGTGAATCAGGAGAGGGTAATCCCATTAGTAATAATGAGGAGACTGTCAGTGACGTTGTGTTAAACCCTCTGTTATCGCCTGATCAAACTGGGGAATTACAGAATTTGATTGACTATTTGAATTGACTATCTTTTCGAGTACATCAGGGCGTACCAATTTGTTGACTCATTCAATTGAGGTCACTTCGAAAGAACCAATCAAAAGCAAGCCGTATCCCATTCCCTTATCCAAATTGGAAGTAGTCAAAGAGGAGGTAGATAATACGAAAGAATTAGGGATAATCGAGCATTCGATATCGCCATATTCTTTTATGTTGTTGATGAGAAAGTCTGACTCATCATGTCGGTTTTTGATATATTTTCGCCGGTTAAACAAGATAACGGTTTTTGACGCAGAGCCCATGCCAAACCCAGAAATTATCTTTGCCAAAGTTGGTCAAGACAAGTTCCTTTCTAAACTTGACTTTTGCAAGAGACATTGACAGATCCCTACGAAACTCGAGGATAAAGAGAAGACTGCTTTTTGCGCACCCCAAGGTTTATTCCATTTCAAGGTTATGGCTTTTGGTCTAGTAAACGCGGGCGCATCGTATGGACAAATGATGCGAAGACTGTTAGACTGTTTCAGTCAAGTTGACAATTATATTGATGATGTTTTGGTTCATACCGACATATGGGAAGGGCACATTGCCGCTCTTCGAGCGTTGTTTGTTCGTGTGAGAGAATACGGTCTCACAGTGAAGCCATCAAAATGTTGTTTGGCATTCGAGTCCCTCGATTTTGTTGGTCACAAAATTGGACAGAGAGAAGTGAAAACTCAGGATGACAAGGTAGAACGCATTCGTAATGCTCATATACCTATTACAAAGAAGCAGGTAAGATCCTTCTCGCTCTCTATTATCGCAAGTTTGTCGATAACTATTCTAAGATTGCAGCGCCGCTGAGTGAAAGCGAAACGTCCTAACAAGGTATGTTGGACTGAGGAAATGAATGAATCTTTCAAGCATTTAAAGCAAATATTGTGTAATGCGCCCATCTTTAAGCTGCCACATACTGACAAACCCTTTGTCGTGCGAACAGATGCGTCCGATACGGGACTAGGAGCAATGGTGCTCCAGGAACACAATGGGAAATTGTTTCCTATTGAGTTCGCTAGCACAAAATTAAACCCTGCCCAGAAACGTTATTCAGTAGTTGAACGAGAATGTCTTGCCATTTTTGAGCTCCCTGCAGGACATCATCGTTGGAACTCTAATGTCGCAGTTGTTTGTTCTGGCCCCTCTGCTGAATACACTTTTCTTAGCGTCTTATACCCACCACATCACAAGATCGGCGTCAGCCAATCAACATTAATAAACATCTGCGGACGGTCCCATTATGTTAATACCCCTTTTACTATAATGTACCACGCAAAAAGCTAAAACAACATGGGTACAATTATTGTGTAACCTGTTCATGCCCCACGCCTAACAATAAACTTCCAATGTGGGCTCCCACACAACACTTGGATACAATTGCATAACTTGTTTATGCCATCCGTCTATATACACTCTAACATTTACCTCACCATATCCAGGAAAATAGTTCATATAATAGCAATTCGCAGAAATGCGACAATGATGATGAGCTGGTTACTACCCCTGCCTTTATGGACTATTCGGAAGGAGTGTGGGTGAAGTTTGTACCTGTTTGGTCGGTTGGAGGCTCTACTTCGGACACACACACACGCACGCACGCACGCACGCACGCACGCACGCACGCACGCACGGACACACGCACGCACGCACGCACGCCCCCCCCCACACACATACACACACACTTAATCGCTAGGAAGTAGTTGTTGAGAAGGAAGATAGGTCAAATTTGTTCATATAGGGTTGCCGGAGACAACGATTGGACGAAATGTAGGTCAAGTTAGTTCATACATACACACTAAAGACGCTACTTGGAAGGAATATGGGTGAAGTTATTGCATATTTGGTCGGTTGGAGGCGTTACTTGGAAGAAATATTGTTGACGTTATTGCATATTTGGTCGTTAGGAGGTGGTTGTTAAGAAGGGAAATAGGTCAAATTAGTGCATAGGTGGTCGTTAGGACAATGACACGACGAAATGTCGGTCAAGTTAGCACACACGTACACACTAGGGCGCCGCTTGGAAGGAACATAGGTCGAGTTAGCACATATTTAATCGCTAGGAGGTAGTTGTTGAGAAGGAAGAAAGGTCAAGTTAGTGCATATAGGGTTGCTGGAGACAATGATTGGACGAAATGTAGGTCACGTTAGTGTGTACATACACACTAGAGACGCTACATGGAAGGAATATTGGTGAAGTTATTGCATGTTTGGTCAGTTAGAGGAGCTACTTGGAAGAAGTTATTGCATATACGGACGATAGAGGCACAGCTTGACAGGAAAATTGATCGAGTTAGTACATGAAAAGAATGTTTTTAAAGTTAAATTATAATTAAGTTTACAGACCAGCTCTACGATTTCACTGAAACAGACCGTATGTGTTTAGAATAATTATTTTATTATTTATATTATAGTTGTGTGTTATTAAAACATACATGTATGTGTGTATGTATGTATATATGTATATATATATATATTACCTACCTGTCTACCCGCCTGTATAACTGTCTGAATGTCGGCATTCAGTTTTACGAAAGTTACTTCACACGCTAGCTTACCCTACTATAAGAATCGGCTTGAGGAATTTTGGTCTAATGGAAGCAAATTCGTGTGATGGCATGTCGGCGCTTTTTTTGCTGCGTCTAAAACAGGTCGCATACGTTTCCCGTATATGTCGCCGTTTCGGGAAGCTGGTGGTTGAGCATGCGCATTGGACACACGTGCTGTGTGATAACAGACATGTTTAATATATAAATATAGAAAAAAGTCACGTCCAAGCGCTAGTGTCAACGAAAACCGCCAGTAGCACCGAAAACCACAAGTGGCTCTAAGCAAATTCGAGACATTGTATGAGACCGGTGTATTTTGCTATGTCTAAAACAGCTCGCACATGTTTCCCCTAGATTTCGCCCTTTCAGGATGGTTGTGCACGCGCAAGGGGCAATAATTGACATTTTTAATCAGCAAAATAGCTAGTAAACGTTAGAGACGTTGTTTTCCGAAAAGTAGTTAATAGTTTTAATAAGATACCTTCCACAGTGTATTTTATTAAACCTATTAACATTAAGTCACTAATCATTCTCCATATAAACTATTGTAACAGGTATACATAATAACAAAACTACAGAAGTGTGCGACAAAAATGATAACAAACAGTCAGTATATAATGCATACACTTCTATCCATTGCTAAAAAGTGTCAAACTGCGTAATAAAAGTTAAACATATCTTTAAATGACAATTAAACTGTTATCACTAATATGTCAACAGAAACCTTCCTGAATACCTAAAAAATGTAAGCATAATACATAATTCTGGTGCGCATGCATATGGCACAAAAGTCGTGGAATATCCACATTTAAAGTACAAACACTGAACTGACAAACAAACGCATTACAGATAGCATCACTTGAATATTCAATAACACCTCTAATCCAATCACAGTAAAAATCCACACTCACTCTCTTGAAAGGCTTCAGTATGTACACAACGACCTATATAATTTCAATGTACTGTGCAACCTTCCTAGACATTGCTATGAATATATATGTGCACATTCAAACTTAAACTGCCAGTTAACTGTTCAACTGTATATTTATGAATACAGATTATACAGTATAACTTTACTATGATTTTTCCAGGTTCTCTTTTAAATAAACAATGCTCTTGGAATTTGTTTTAAACTGATCAGTGCAACGTCACCAAAGCACCATGTCATTACTTTCAATACAAGCATATTATGTTATATATATATTGTTAACATTTTATCACAAATGTTTTGAGGTTGATATATGTATTCGTATATGGATTTGTGTAATTTATTATACGATAATATTTAATAAATAAGCGTTGACCATCTCTTACTTGTACTTAAATGAATGTACTCAAAAACATTCACTTCAGTTGTTTACTCCTGCCACATCCTGCTTAGCCTATGATCGGTCAATTCGGTGCTTCCTACCACCATACCGATCAGAGACAGGCAGTTCGGAACCATTCCTGGATGACTCGCTTTATGTCATGCTCATGGTTGTGCCATTTGTTGTCACGTCATTGTTTCGGATAGCATCTGAAATATTAACATAACAATTAAGTTAACAATACCAAGTGTGAAATCCCATGGTGTTTTGAAACAGATAAACCATGGTAAAATACCATGATATACCATAGAAACGATGGTGCTTTGAAACAGGGAAGCCACGGTAAAATACCATGTTGTTGTGGAACAGGTCAATCATGGTACACCACACTTTACAATGTATACAACATTTTACTACTATAAAACAAGTATATTGATCGAGAACGAATTAAGCAACCGATACATGGCAGAGTGAAATGAAAATTTCACAGAATATAATTATATGTATGTATGTATGTATGCATGCATGCATGTATGTATATAATTATGTGTTTGTTCTGCAAAAGTACTCGCAAGAAATAAACATAAACAGACAGTACATACTGAGCCAGTATAAATTAATCTTCAGACTTCACCTATTATTGATCTAATAATTAAGGATAAGGCTAGACTATGCCTATGCCCATGGCTATGTCAGTTCAAGGCCTTTGGCTTTGCCGTTTGAGTTTGGCGCCTAAAATTACGATGTGCCTAGTTCTACTTTCGTATGCTTTGCGAACAAAAATAATTTATATAATGCTAAAAATCAATGTATTGGATAGTACAAAATACAGCCAAAGATTCACAAAGGAATTTGTGAACAGGTACCTTGTCTTGCGGCGCGCCAGTCGCATATAAAAATATAACGGTAAAATAGCGGACTTCAAATATGGCGGCATGGGCCCGGGTAGACTCGCAGTAAAGGTTATTTTTAACAATAATAATGTTCAGTGAATAGTTTAAGCATCTGGAGCTTACAAACGTAATTGTCGCGGCTTGTTAATTTTTTGTAAGAATAACAACACGGTTCATACGAATTTTAGTTTCTCTTAATTTTATTTCGCTTCTAGCATGGTGCGTCATCGCGCCGGAAACATTCCCCTACACCACATGCGAAATGTAATACAAGTAATAAATCAAAGGTATACGGCGCGCGTCAGAAATCAGTGCTCGGGCCTCCCTCGGTCGGAGTACAGATAAATCACTTCCTGCGAGTGCTAACGCCGCATCTGCTGCTGGGAAGCGGGCTGTGATCGACAAGCGCATGCCGAGCACTGCCGCCAGCCAGCCGCTGATATCCGCCCTCGGGCCGATGACGGCGTGCTGGCTGGGTAGGTAGCCATTTCGTGTGACGGCATCTCCGATGCCTGTTTCTGCAATGGTTTTTTGCCTGTGGAAGCCGGTGCCACTTACTTTTACAATTTTTTTGTAATTTCACACGCTAGTATACCCTACTACAAGAAGCCGTCTTCTGAAGTTATTTAGTGACATGGGCAACTAGAAGTGGCAGCGGAAAACGCCAGTGGCAGCGGAAAACACCAGTGGCACAGGAAAACACTAATGACAGCGAAAAACGTTAGTGGCTCTAAGGGTAGCAGTTTCGTGTGAAGGCTGTGCTTTTTTGCTATATCTAAGACAGGTCGCATACGTTTACTCTAGAACATGTCACTGCGTTGCCACCTACGGTGTCGCCACTTTGAGAATTATAGAGGTACTAGTATTTAAAAAAAAAATAATAAATAATCCGCTAGATGACGCTAGTGGTAGCAAACAACATACATTGCCGACATCTTGCGAGGCACATTACAGGATGAATAGAACTTCCGGCGGCAGCTGTTTTTACGCATTGAGCGAGACAGTCGAATCAACAGTTCGGCAGATGTGTTCGTTTTGGGACTTTTTCAATGACACTTACATCCTGTTGTATACGACAATGGGCGTCCAGCCACGCATGAACATTACAGTTCGGCTGCAACACGCGAACTTCACGGTATACATTTCATGCAGTCATACTATGCACCACGTGATATGGCGGGATATTGTTTGCGAGTTTAAGACACATTACACAGATAATGTATTGGCATCGCGACCGTTCGTGTCTCGATTTGTCCTCTAGTTTATGGAAAAGAACAACGGACAACTATGTTGTGGTAAAGAAGCGACCACACAAGAAGTACCAACCGATGAACGAGTCAGCATTATGCGCATGTGCGAAAAAGTTCGAGAAGTTAATAATGATTGGGTCATCGCACATGCGCTTTAAGGCTGACTATTTGATTTGGAAATGTAATTTAATGTAATTGTAAGTTGCCTGCGGATTTGAAGTCGGTTCACCATTTGTTGTCTGTAGGAAAAAATTATTTTGTGTGGAAGTCGTACAGCAGCCATTTTGAAATGCTTCAAAACGATGAACTTGGCCGAAACAAACTCAACCGAAACGACGTGGGAATAGTACAAACAGGCGCTCACGATATGGCTCGCATTGGGCTGCCACTGACTTTAGATCAAATGGTCGACTCGTACGGCAATGTCGTCGCGCAACTCAAACGTCGAAGTGAGCAGATCGGGTTTAAAGTGTTCGTCGTGACGTCACCTCCTGTTGCCGACTACCAGCCGCAGTAACGCCGCTGCAGTCGCAACTGTTGCGCGCTGTCGGAGTTCGTCCATCAACTTCAAGAGATACTTCTTCCGGTGGGCGTTGACCTATTTGACGAGTACAGTGTCGTCTTGCCTTGGGAGAGAAGAGCCGTCTGCACTGGACACTACCTCTGTTTCAAGTTGCGTCGAAGCCAACCGACCACTTTGGAGGGTGACGTGGGAGAACTTGCGCTCTTACTGCTCATGGACAAAATCTGTCGCGAGACAAGGTAGAATTACGAGTAATCATAGTTCGCTCTCTCTCTCTTTTAAGCATTCACTTAATGTAATAGGTTCTTTCCCTTGACCAGAAGGGTTGTCTGACTAGTGCTGCATATCTGCCGCCTGTCTGTCTTCATAGTATTATAATAATTAACATAAACAATGTTTTGACCAAACCTTTAGCTTCGAACATTGGAGCTGGAACATTGTAAAAGTAACTAATCCAGCCTTCAGAGAATCCCGTTGAGGACATAAAAGTCGTGGAAGTGGCTAAGATAAATAGTTTTTCTTCTTCTTTAGCAATATTGTAAAGATACATTCCTATTTAGTGCAGTACGCAGTCCTTGAGAATTTTGCAGCTTAAGTCTGACAACGATGGTAGAGGCGCTTGTTCTTCCATTGAAATCGTGAAACATTCGTCTTCCCGCTCGTCTCTGAGCCACCTCAATGTCAGACCATAGGTTCTGTTGGTGTGTGTCTCAAATAACCGAGTTATTGTCGAAACCTGCTGATTTTCACTTCCATTCATATATGTCATTAGGATTATTGGTTGGTGGCACCCATCTCTTCGCCATCGATACAGAAACGTTGTTATAATGCACACATAGCACAACATCAACAGTGCACTAGGGTCTCTTTGTCGGTAACTGCACAATACTGAACCAGTTCGTTCCCAAATGGCACATCCACCATGTTGACTTTTTATGTCAATTTGTGCGAGTGTCAAAACACGATTTTACTTTGCAATTAATTGTCACTGACATTGATAGCTACAACGAATTAGATAGAACAAGGGGGCATATTCAAATCTGAAGTAATTCAAATTACACAAAAGTTTAATAGATCATTGATGACACATATGTTGCAGCCCAGCCCAGTTTCAAAGAAAAATGCAAAGAGTTTCACACCACCGTTAATTTAGGTTTCTTCAGACACATTTAGGAAGTACATATTTTTATCTCTCCTGCAACTTACCACAAATGTATCTCTATGTTTGTATGTTGCATTCGCTGTATTTCTTGCAATCTAGTTTGAATAACTTTTCCTGTTTTTGTTCTTTATCTAGCAACATGCCACAACACGACATGGGGTCTATAACACATACACTTTTGAAATGATCGACTCTGCTTTGTTTCAGCACACTTATCTCATACACTTTCAACATCTACTTTCAAGCAGCAAATTGGGTGATGTAAAAAAAACACAAGGGAACTTACAGTTTCCATAATCAAATTCCCTAAGCTAAGGTTGTTATCCCCAATATCAGAATCATCCGATTTAAATATATGACCAACGAGGTAGTACTAGGCACATACTGATCACTTGCAGTAAATTCAGGAGCTTCTCCCACCGCTGCGTTATCAGTAGACGGCATCTCAACATTATAATTATAAGTTCCAATTACCCACTATTTCACCACAATCAGCTACCGCTCCGAATGCAGTGTTTGGCATACATACGTTACAAACACATAATCTCCACACATGAACATTCACTCTGCAGACAATGCTAGTAAACCCTGTAGCAGATAAAATACACGAAATGACGCAGTAAATAATGTTCATGTAGACCATGTGAAAAATCCTGAGTGTCTTGGCCATTTTGGACATGTAGATAGCATCTAGAAAGGCCACCGTACGTGAACATATGTGTATCATATTTACAACAGGGGTACTGTGCAAGCAGAAACTAACTGATATAGGCCTATATGTGCAAATGTTTGATATACACCGTGCAGGAAACGTATCACATGCATGCTGCTTCGTGAAACATTGTACGGAAACGACAGTGTAACGATAGTGTAACGACAGTGTAACGACAGTGTAACGACAGTGTAACGATAGTGTAACGACAGTGTAACGACAGTGTAACGACAGTGTAGCGATAGTGTAACGACAGTGTAACGATAGTGTAACGACAGTGTAACGACAGTGTAACGACAGTGTAGCGCATCGCAAACAAAAAGTACATCTGCAAAAACACACACCACATTAATCTACATTCCACACTAGAAACAGTGACGTATCACAAGTAGAACATAAATATGTGCATTGTACATTTTAAATTACACGACCGTTTGAATATGCAAAGGGTTGTAGGTTTAATCATGAGTGGGCAGTTATCAATAGTACTTCGCGATGACCTCACCTCACCTATCCTCTTCGGGCCCAGTGGCCCATAAGGCCGAAGTGAATCTCCTCCAGCTCGCTCTGTCAGCTGCTACACGTCTGGGTTCGTTCCAGCTGTTCCACCACAGTATGCGTCTTTCATTTTCAATAGTTGATCGCCACGTTGTTTTGGTCGACAAACCTTTCTTCTACCTTCAGGCGTCCATGTCAATGCAGTCTCACATTTGCTGTTCTTGTCCATTCGTAGGATATGTCCAACCCACTTCCATCTTCTTAACTTGACCTCAGTGCTGATTGTCTTCAATTTTGTTTTTGCCAGAATATCTTGATTTGATACAACGTATGGCCATCGAATTTGTAGGATTCGTCTTAAGCAGTTAAAAAAAATGTATCTAACTTTCTGTTGTCTCCTTCGTTAATTGTCCATGTGTCACTTCCATACATCAATACTGGTTTAACAAGTGTGTTAAAAAGCCTCAATTTACATCTCAATGTGTATATATTTGAAATCCATATCTGCTTTAGTTTCATGAAGGATACCCTAGCTTTACGAATTCTGTTAACAATGTCATCGCCGCCTCCTCCTTGCTTACTAACATTCGCACCGAGGTAGTTATACTTGTCAACTTCCTTTAGCTCTTGATCATCGATTAGTATTCTGTTTTCGCACTTGCTTTTTATCCTCAATATGTCAGTTTTCTTTTTATTTATTCTTAGTCCTGTCCTTTCTGCAAATTGATTCAGTTGTCCTGTCTTTGTGTGCATGTGTGTGTAGCATGATGACATGAGTGCTATGTCGTCGGCAAAGTCCAGGTCCTCTAGTTTTGACGTGAAGTTCCATCTTATCCCTGTTTTGTTTCCTGCTGTCGTGTTTCTCATTATCCAGTCTACTACTATCAGGAAGATAAATGCAGACTTTACATCTCCTTGTTTAACTCCAGTTTTGACTTTGAACCACTCAGATTCCTCACCTTCGTCTAACACTGCACATTCACTATCTTCGTATAACATATGTACCATGTGGATTATCTTGCATGGAATTCCATAGCTCTCCATAATTTTCCATAGACTCTCTCGGTGCACTGAGTCAAATGCTTTTTCAAAGTCCAAAAACGTGATGTATAGAGTTGCCTGCCATTCCACTACCTGTTCTATAATATTTCGTAAAATAAATATCTGTTCTACTGTGCCTCTACCACTTCTGAAACCTGCATATTCGTCTCTCGACTTGCTGTTAACTCCATCTCTTATTCTGTCAATGAGTACTCTTCCGAATACTTTACTAGGAAGAGATGTCAAAGTAATTCCTCTCCAATTCCCGCACTCTGTGAGGTCACCTTTTTCGGTATTTTAACGATCAGTCCCTGCTTCCACGGTTTTGGCACTTTCTCTTGCTCCCAAAATGTTCTGAATAATTTGACAAGCCATTTCTCTGTTGTATTCATATCTGCTTTTAATAATTCTGCTGTAATTTCGTCCTTGCCCCCTGCTTTCCCGTTTTTCATCTTGCTTAGCGCTATTCTAATTTCTGCTTTTGTTATTTGGTCAGTGCTGATTTCATTTGTGATCGGATCTATCTCCACATCTGTTACAGGGTCATCAGGTATAGGTCTTTTAAATATTTCCTCTTTTAAATATTTCCTCAAAGTGTTCTTTCACTGCATTTGTTGTCTTACGTTTGTCATTACTGAGGGTTTTTGTAATATCATACACTTCTTTCATTCTTCCATTTTGTGCTGCTTGCTCTGCTTCCATGGCAAGGTGGTCAACCCACTTCCTCTTGTCTTGCCTCATGCTTTTCTTCACTTCTTTTTTCTTTACACCTATATTTATCCATGTAATTCTGCTTAATCATATCTGACTTTGTCTGCTCGATGTTGTTTTTCAGTCTTTTTCTCTCTTCTACTAACTCCCACGACCCTTTGCTGATCCATGGTTTTTGCCCTTTCTTTTTGTACCCCAGTACTGCTTTGTATGCATCCTCAAAGTCTTGCCATTGTTTCTCAACTTCTTCGTCGTCTGTTTCGTCGTAGTCTTTTAGTATATCATATTTGTTGCGCAACTTCAGTGAGAATTGGGCTTTAATAGCTGGTTGATGTAACTTAATTATATCAAATTTCTTTCAGATCGCCTTGTTCTTTTGTCTTCTCTTTAGTTTCAGTTTGATTTTTGATCGCACTAATTGGTGGTCGCTCGCAATGTCGGCTCCACTCATGGCCCTAGTGTCCATTACTGATGTCCGGTGTTTCCTGCTCACTAACACATGGTCTATTTGATTCTTTGTCTTTCCTCCTGGAGATGTTCATGTCTGTTTAAGTATCAGTTTATGTGGGAAAATGGTACCTGTTACCACGAGGTTATTGAGTCTGCAGAAGTCAACATGTCTTTCTCCATTGTCATTTCTTTCACCTACTCCATGGCTTCCTATTCTGTTTTCATATCCTTCGTTGTCTTCTCCAACTTTGGCATTTAAATCCCTCATTACTAAGAGTATGCCATGCTTATGAACACTGTCCATAACTATCTGGAGCTGTTCGTAGAAATTGTCTTTATCTTCGACGTTGGTTTCTTTTGTTGGTGCTTAAACTTGTATGATCGATAGATTTACATACCTGGAGAAGAATCTAGCATAAATAGTTATATCGCTGATAGGTTTCCATTCCAGCAATGCTTGTTCTGCTTTCTTCGTCATCATTATTGCCACTCCGTGTCTATGTATGTTGTCTTCTCTCCCTGAAAAAATTACGCTCTCTCCGGTGTTCATCTTGACTTTTCCTTGTCCCATCCATCTGCATTCACTAATGCCCATGACATCTATTTTATATTTATCCATTTCTCTTGCAAGCTGGGCTGATTTCCCTGTAGCGTACAACGTTCTCACATTCCAACATTCTATATTTACACTAACTTTTGGCTAGGTTAACGACGTTGTCAGCCTCCGAACTTCCGTTTGGCTTTGATCCGGAAGCGTCATACTGTCCAAATAAATGATGTCATCATTCGCTGGTATCAGGGCCGTCGCCTTCCTGTAGCCATTTTCAGTACAAGCTGGCTTTTGAAATTCACTTCTGGTTTCTGTAACATCATTTGAGCTGGGAGGGTTGTTGGCCCTCCGCAGTAGGTCTATTTTCGGGGTTTTCCTTCCCTTAGCCATAGCCTCGTTTGCCCAGCACAATGTACTGGTTACCAGGGTGCACCATGGGGAGGTGAGGTTGACTTGAGTGTCTTTACGGTTGAGCGCATAAACACCCCTTACACCCCTTCGCGATAAAGGTCATGCAATTTCAGCTGCTGAAAGACCAATCCAATGGCAGTTCCGATCCATGCAGCCACGTGTGACGATGCAACGCTCATTCGTACAGTTGCTGAAAGGTCAGCGGCAAGCATATGAAGCATACAGAAAGGTCGTGTTGTGCTAATACAGGTGTGCTGCTAGGCATGCACATGCTTACGTTTATGTGCTGATTAGTGATAGTTGAAACTAAATTCACACACGCATGCACGCACGCACGCAGACACATACACGCACAAACACACACGCACGCATATATGCACGCACACAATTCCAGGTCACAATAAGTAAAAGTCCATACAAGATATACATTTAAACTATCAACAGCATTATTAACAATATGCCGATGATAAATCGCTGAGCAAAACCTAGCCAATGACACCAACTCCCTCATCACCTGACATCTGCCTTCCTTCCGTGCAATTAATAATGTCTGAGCCGAATATGTCCTGGTCCATATATTATTGCGTTAGAGATAGAGACGACCATTGCTCGAGTAAACAAAGCTTCCGCATTTGCCTCCTGCTTTTTTGTTTACTTGAGAAAAATAAACTGCTAATTTGCATAGGTATGTAATCAGGTTGGTCTCCATATATGTTATATTTATCCTCATTTGATAGTCGATTGAAGCCGCAATATCAAACTGCTATGAAAATTTCATGTCAGCACTCATTTCTACTGTTAAGCCTTTTTTAAAATTTATTTCTACATAGTTCCCTGTTTTATAATGCTTCATTTTTTTCCATGTTTTATATGCTGTTGCTCTCCTCCATTTCCTTGTAGTCCGGCGTGAGGCTGGCACCGATACCGGTCGTCGATTTATGTTTCAGCTTCTTCTTCATAACTAGTTCCGTTTTACTACCGTCTCTACCAATCGTCTCCACTCCCCTCTATCCCTCGCCCTCGTGCTCCACTCCCACTCCCACTAAATCTCTCTTAACGCAGTCCTCCCATCTCAGTCTCGGTCTTCCTCTTCTCCTTCTACCCTCCACTCCAAGCGCATCCGCTCTCTTCGTTAATCGTACCCCTTCCATTCTTTCGACATGTCCAGCCCACCTTAGCCGGCTCCTCACAACTTCCTTGTTAAGCTCTCTTTCACACCAACTTCCCCCCTCAACTCCTCCGTTCTTCGTTTGTCGATTCTTTTCACTCCCGCAATTCTTCTCACCCAGTTATTCTCGCAAATGTGCAGTCTCTCTTGTTGTTTTCTCTCATCGCCATGGTCTCTAGGCCGTATAGGTATGCTGTTGTTATGCATGAGTTAAGAACCTTTGTTTTTAATCCGAACGCACACGACAGTGAAAAACACGTTTTCCC
Source organism: Lamellibrachia satsuma (assembly GCA_033239005.1). NCBI lineage: Eukaryota > Metazoa > Annelida > Polychaeta > Sabellida > Siboglinidae > Lamellibrachia > Lamellibrachia satsuma. Next base: position 3,389,077 of record BSQZ01000039.1, on the reverse strand, counting down.
GACAAAAAAACGTGTTTTGGCAGATTTTGCTTGCCGTGTGCGTTGCCAGAAAACAAGATAAATGTTTCGCAACTGTTTAATGAAACGTTTCGCGCCGCATCAAACCATGCTTGATTTAAAAAACCGAACTTGATACTTGAGTTCAAAAACACGTTTTTGTGTTGATCGAAACGCGAAACATGTTTCTCTTTTTGAAAAACAATTTTGTGTGCGGTGTGCGTTCGGTTTTAGCTGTGCGTTCTCACATCACACCTTCCACTTTCCTCCATGCACTTGCTCCAGCTTGTATTCTCCTACAAAAATTCAGTCTCCGTGCTGCCGTCCCCACAAACCGTTCCACCCAAATATACAAAGCTGTCTGATTGGCTCAGTTTTTCCCATCCAGTCTTATGTCAAGATCTTTGTTCTGCGGCCCAACCAAAAGCAACCCCGTCTTCTCTAGATTTACTGTCAGTCCATGTTTGCAAAGATTTCCTTCCAATCTACCAACCACTCTTGAAGGTCTGCCTCACTGTCCGCTACTGCTGCCATGTCATCGGCGTATAGCAACTTGCGGAGAATGTCCTCTGTACTCGCTTTCCTGCTGATCACCTCCATTAATACAATCCCACCAACTACTGACTCTCCAGGCGCATAATCTATTGTCTTTCGAGACAGGGAGGCCTATTATATATATATATATATATATATATATATATATATATATATATATATATATATATATATATATATATATATATATATATATATATATATATATATATATATATATATATGTATATATATATATATATATACATGTATATATATATATATATATATATATATATATATATATATATATATATATATATATATATATATATATATATATAATAATAATAAAGTTTATCATGTATATTATATATAAATGATAAAGTATATAATGTATATATATATATATATATATATATATATAATGTGCATGATATACTTAACTACGGCATTCGTATAAATACGGATTTTTGCAACATAATATCTTTACCCAGCTTCTTTGCTTTGGGTTTGATACATATTAACAATTACGACAAGTAAGCGTAATGGAAATATTTATATACGTACCAATATGCAGCATATTACGTGATATGGAAGAGTTGTGCAGCTAGGGAGGTATGCTACACAAAGTGCAAATATATTGTGGGAATATATACCACCTGTAATAACATACGACAATTTAATATCCTTGCATTTACAATATTTACTAATCTTGCCATATTGTTGTCTTTCAGCTAGAGGGCACACCATCACATCCGATCTGAAACCGACGTTATATGAGTACTCCTGACGACGACCACAACTGTTCACACGAACAACGCATTATACAATGGCATGCATACAGAGTTGTTATTCTCGACACATGCTTGGGAATTTATTCCCGATGAAGTGGAAAGCATTATCTGTGTTGAGCTGCGCCTTAATTTTGTTCTTGGTTCTTCAAAAGTACACACCTACCAGCAAATTGTTCAAGGACCATGTTAACCGTAGTTTTCATAGCAAAACGAAATATATTTCGTTTAATAATTCGGTGCCTAAGAACGTTCTACAGAAATGTAATACAGTCGAAGAAGAAGACAAAATGTACGCTTTAGGATACGAAATCTACGAAGCCATCGGAGAAACGGAATTACAACAATACATTCACTTCAAGAAATACAACCCAAATTTCAAATTTATTATAAACAAGGTGAAAGTAGCGGAAATGCCAGTTGGATATAACTATCACGTAGAGGCTTTGTCGTCGACAGATATCCTTATCGAAGAACGCTATGGCAAAGCGCCAACAGGGGGCGGTAGCAGCTTCCTCGTTCGCAGTGACTCGTTTTCAACACAAATATGTCATTATGACGATTTCTTCAATGGCACGTATGTAGCGCACTGCCCCCTACCGGAATGCACGTGCCGAAACATAAGTATATGGCTCCAGTACTCTAACTACACGGCATACACGGGCAATCACCTTCCAATAAAGAAGCTGCTTTGGCGACATAGTAGTTGTAACTTTCACAAAGGAGATACTGGTTTAACTTTTCACGAAATGACAACATTACCCAACGAAAAAAACATTGTTACGTGGTATTTGACAAACAAACAGTGGGTAGCGAGGTCTTTAAGCGGAAAAGAGATCACAGAGATGAGCAAGTCTGAATTATGCGGCTGCGTTACGAAAATTAGGAAATTATTCTTTTTTGGAGCATCACACATGCGATACAAATGTGACTACATTGTGTTTACATGCTACAATGTACCGTTGAACAAACCACAAAAGTACAAATCTCTCACGGTGGAAAACATTCGCTTTCTCAGTGTGACAAAGGTTTTCCAATACCCAAAATTGTGGGAGAAATATCTGAAGAATGAAACATTAGGTGAACGTGATGTGGTGATAATTCAAACAGGATCCCATGATATGGCTCACATAGGTATGCAACAAACGATGGATGTTTCTGTGATGAAATTTGTGCATGTGCTCAGTGATCTTCAGAAGAAAAGTTTGAAATACGGCTTCAAACTTCTCTTCGTCACGACGCCACCTTTTCCTGAGGCCGACAAGCGACAGACAAAAGGCAGTAGGAACAACTTCGCTCTGGCCGCATTGAACCGGAGATTGACAAAAGAATTATTGTCGAAGAAGGTGAACGTGTTTGATGAATTCAGCATTCTTCTGGCGCAGCAAGATACCAGCTCATGTGGTTGTCATTACCTTTGTCGGATAATTAAACGCAATATGGCTCGCATTATCGGGAAAGTCGGTATGATCGCCGCATCCCTGATGATGTCTAATGAAATATGTTGATTTGATTACATTACCAATATTTTATTAGTCTATGAGTCGCAAGTAAGATATAGCAGTACACATTAGTATCTACGTATAATAGCATCCTGCATATCGACGACCCCTTTATTAAGAGCACCTTAGAAATGGGACCACTGTCCCCAGCCATGAAATGTTGATATTACTATTAAGCCAACCTGAGGACAATGACGAATTGAGATCATCTCTCAATTGTAGGCTTGTCTCGAGGGTTTATATATATCTATGTTGTTGGAGAGATAGAACAAGGATTATATTCAAGGCAAAACATGTATATCACTGTCGTTGTTGAACAAAATAGCGATGGTACAAATTACTAAATAAAAAAAAAATCATTGCTACAATCATGTATTACAAACGGTTAGCACCGATCATAGCGCTTTATATCCAACATTCACTTATACAAGTGAGTGAGGTTTGATAGCGTGGAATGAATTGCGCACGCTACAACAGCGGCAGGGGAACACCGACCCCTGCATTGATAGCCTAACATTTTAACCACTGTACAACCGGACCGACGTAGAGGATAGGTCAGTCGACATTTGCAAACTTTAACCCTATACTATCGGACCGACGTAGGATGTAGGTCTAATAGCCCGGTAGAAATGTTTGATGAATATTTTGGTTACAAATAAAATTAATGTATTTAGTGTTTTGGTATGCTTCCTTAACATTTTCCTTCAATCTTCCATTTGTGAAGTGAAAAGTAATGATACATGACACTAATTAAACTCTATTGTTTATTCAAACTTAGTGCACCACCACGACTAATAAATGAAACACTTGCAAATATGATTAACATGCACAAACACAAATGTGATTAACATGCACAAACACAAATGTGATTAACATGCACAAACACAAATATGGTTAACATGCACAAACACAAATATGGTTAACATGCACAAACACAAATATGGTTAACATGCACAAATACAAATGTGATTAACATGCACAAACACAAATATGGTTTACATGCACAAACACAAATATGGTTAACATGCACAAATACAAATGTGATTAACATGCACAAACACAAATCGGAGCCACACATTTGGACCGAAACACAACAAATACATGATTGGGGTAAAAACCAAGGTTTCCCAGGGATGAATTTGGTTGCATTTTTATGGGAACTCTGGGCACTCTCCTGGTCATGAAAAAATTGCTGGATCACCTCCGTAGACTGGGCAAGAATGGCACAATCGTTTGGCAGTCATCGTAACTTTTCTTATCTCCGCCTTTCCGTTGTGGAAGACATTGCGGTAATTTTTTTCCATGCATTCCTGAGCACTATGTTTATTTTGTTCTGGACGAGACCCCCCTAAACCAAACATGAAGATGATACCCCCTCCATACGCACATTTGACTACACGGTCCTTCCTTCAAAATATGAAGTGTACCTCTCGGCTATGGGCCCCTTACATGTATAATTGTGACGTGAGTTGTTAGTAAGAAGATCTCAGACCAAAATACTTGATTGAAGATCGGAACGTTTCCGGTCACTGTGGTTATCGAGGTGGTCATTGGATCTCTACTGTCACGTAGGGGCTTTTCCGTTCAATGTGATGTGGCCAGATCGGTCAAGCTGGGGTCAGTTCGTGGTCAGTGATGAGGTCAAGGGTCGTGGAGACTTGTCATTATGGTCAGTAGTCAACAATATTCGAAAGAATTGGTCGCATCAAGTGAAGGGGTCGTAAAATAAAAAGCACCATGAGTTATGCACATGTTTTTATTGCGTAAGAAGCACCGTAAAATGCAGGAGGGCCTTACGGGGATTTCTCCCCCGGCAGAGATCAAGGGCAGGCACTTATGGTCACATGTGGGCATTGGCTCTCTCCGGTCACGTGGGGTTCACGTGGGTCATCCCGGCATGCGTAACGACGTTTCCGGTCAGTCTGCAATCACGTGGATCATATTATGGTCAGTGAGGAGACCAAGGATCGTTAAGAGTGGTCATTACGGTCAGTAGGGTCACGGAGATTGGTCATATACCGTCAATGAAGTGGTCAGTGAAGGTCAAAGATCATCTCAATACGGTCCGTAGGGGTCCGTGGAGATTACGTATGTGACGTATAGATTACGTGAGATCAAAAGGGATCGTCTCAATAATATACATGCATCCGAAATAAGGGGTCGTATATGACATATAGGGGTCGTAGCAGACCGTATATTTAGGGTACATGCAGGGAGGTCATATGAAGTTTTGTCAATAATATCTACGTATTCGAAATAAAGGGTCGTATCCACTTATTTGAAATATAGATCAAGTGAAGGGGTCGTAAACATGTGAATGACCACGTATTTGACATATGGATCACGTGAAGGGGTTGTGGGACGTGATAGAAAAAACACCATCGCTTGTGTAAATTTTTTATTGAGTGGTAATTAAATAACCACTGACAGCAGTGAGACTGGTCTATGTGCTCAGTAGGGGTCAGCTAAGGTCATGTACGAGCCTGACAAGAAAATAACAAACACCGCGTATGACTATATCATTTTTTATAACTAACGATGCATGACCGCGTACTATGGACTCCGGTCGCTTAGCAACGTCTGGGGTACAGCTAGCGCTGTTATAATCGGGTCTTCAGTCTTCAGTTTTCTTACTCCAAACAGCCCCGTCTGACAGCCCCGTCTGGGGCTAACATAGGAGTGTGGTGCTTGGTGCGCATGAAAAAGGTACATATATAAATGTGGAAAATAATACATTTTGAAAAAAAAATGTGCAATTAAAAGATGGATTAAAATCAGATATCTTCCGTATAGACGAATGAGGTGAACTGGAGGTTCAAGATAGACAGTGCTCACAGCTAGTTGGAAGGGGTGAATGGAGTGGAGCCTTGTTATTTCAGTGGGAAGTAGATTCCAGGCCCTTATGACTTTAGTATAGAAAGAGTATGCATATGTGTTGATGCGTGCTTGTATTTATATATATTTATCAGGATTGCTGTTTCGTATATGGGTGCACGGGACTGTAAGGTGTTTTTGCAAATAACTATTCAGGAGGTTATGTTTAATTTTGTAGGAGAAAATGAGTTGGTGTTGGGTTCAGCTTACTGTTACGTTTCGCATTGGCGACCATGTTAACGTTTTACTCGATTATAAGAAAATGGGACCATTAAAAATTCTGAAACGTCTTACTTGCCGTTGTCATCATCTCATTGAGATGCTGTTCGGGTTTAATCAAAGTCTCATACTTCTAACTCTTTTAAAATGCCTGAACGTGCCATACCCGTCAATGTTCACCAATTTCTGCATGAATTATTACGCACACGTGTCTTGTGGCGAAAACATTGCCAAAAATCCTTCCGCCTATTGAAATCATCTACAAATCCACAGGTACACTGTCAACATGTTCTACCAGCAAACTTGTCAATATGCCTGCTCAAATGCAGTTATGTCAGATGATATGATTTTTTGAGTATTACACATACCTAAAATTACTGTGCCCTACATTCGTGTGCAACACACCAGGAAGTGTAAACTGATGAATGAACCCTGTTGTAATCGTTGTTGTTCTAATGTCTGCCAGCCAAGTTTGTGTCGTAAGTGTGTGACGCTTGTTGTACGGCGGTTGTCATTAAGGGCAAATCGAACGGCGCTTTTTGCATTTTCTCTAAGGTTGCAAAGTGTTTATCACCCATTGAGAGGTGAATAGCTGATGTAAAGAACTACATAGTTGTAAGAACTGCATGTCTTGCAATGTCCGATACATGCCGGATGTCTAGTAATATGACACCGCGCTGCCGCATTCCTGGACGATGACGCGGGTGGTTGACACACTTTGATACTTTGTAACTGCGCGTGATAAATAACAAGGCTTTATGTAGCCATATTAGCGCGAGAGACATTTTAAAAAACACCTACACTGTGCGGGTAAGTACGGTAGACAGTATATAAATAATAATAATAACGTGGCTTGTGTAATCGTGACTACGTATAGAGGTGATATATACTGACACATTCTGAAAGCTCATCAATTTTGTGGCCTTTGGCGACATTTGTGTGTGTTTCTTAACAGCATCTACCGAAGGAGGTTCTTTTTGGGGTATCAACATAGTTTGTAAGAAATTCACTTTGAGACAGCACTGTACATGGTGAAATTATAGTCATGTGTCCTGACAAAACGTTTGTCATTGTGAAGCATAAGGTTGCAGAGTATTTATTGCTTTCAGTTAGAAATGTTAGTGTGTAGCATACTTGTGTCCAATGAGAGCATTCAACAATATCATACAACTGCAGCACTATGCTAGGAACTTGGAAGTGTTGTACCTATGTGGCACTATCTCAGCTTTGTTCATTATAATTCAAAGGCTCCATGGTTGTTCAGTAAACTTGGCAATTCTTTAGTGGCCAACACAGTAGACCCTACCATAGCTTCACATCGATAATGTAGCTTATATTTAATACAAATGTTGCAACAACAACCAGAAAAATAAATAAAAAAAAAACAATAGTGTGGATGTCGTAGTAAGTAGCTGCCAGTCTATCTGTCTATATGTGATAGAGTGGCAATGTACACATCTGCATGTAAGTGTTCCAGACTGTGTTTGTAAGCAACTGTGATTGACAGCCAGACTAGCCAGGCGATGCTCACAAAAGTAACATATCCTACATGTTTTTGTTTTGTAACATAATTTTCTTTAAATATGTGACATTGTTGTTAGCCAGGGAGCTCGGGTCCTAATTGTGATGGTTATGGACACCTCGTGCTATTTTTGGTTGCCCTCTGTTTTATTAAATTTCAAACCTTCCTGAATAATATTCCAGAGGGCAACCCTCTTAGATCAGTTGGCTTCACTCTGAAAATTGGACTTACATTCAGGCCTGTGGGGTCCCGTAGTGCCAATGTTGTCGTAATTGGCATTTTAAAATATACACAGTAGAACTAGAGCTACAAGGCTAAATTTGGTATCAAAATATCCGGAATGATGAGGATGCATAAAGAAAGCAAATATCCTCTTGATATGTTTATTTTTGAGGAAATCAGAGACAAAACATTGAACAATATGTCAAAAAAGCAACTTCGGTTTCGTCGTCGACATCATGTAAAATATACCATAGTTATATTAATACATACTCAATAAACATGGTTAATATAATCATCATTCATTTATCTGTTGAACAGTACAACACAATTGTGAAATAATGCTGAACACCACACATTCATGAACCAGACATGTACCCCACCCCCCAATTGTTGTGTGACCATGGCATGACGCCAATCGGAGTGGATTTCATGAAGTGGGCCATTTCCACTTTCCTCCTAAACATGACTTTAAGAATGAGTACTGAATAAACATCTACCAGTGAATAATAGTGACATGCTTCATAAGAAATTTGTTTGATAAGATGCATTATTCAAAACAACAAACTCTGAAACATAGTTACAGTCGTCTATGTCACTCTCGTCAGAACCATTATTTTAGGTAGAGTTCTAAGGGAGATTACTCGCTCACATTTGATTTCTTTCCCTTCGCATTTGCAACAACACCACACTACACTTGGGATTTAGTGCAAGAACAGTTCCGAGTGCATTTGCTTACAACACATCTGCAACTTGTAAGATAGTGTGTTAGTTCTGGGAATGATGGCAACATCGTGGATATTGGCTCCAGATGTGTGACATCCGTCTTCCACCGAATGTGGGAGCAGGGGGCAACATTGGAATAACGACATGGGTTTTCTTCTGCACAAGAGTTGCCAAAAGGGATCTTAGCAGATGCTGCTTGAATGCATCATCTGTTGGTGGCAACCCTCTTAAATCCTTGGATTTGCCTCTAGTGGTGAACAGATGTGCACGAAGAGCTGCCAGAGATGCGAATATCTGTCCACCATACAATGCCATCAGAACTTTGCTGGCTTATGTTATGAGTTCATTTGTAACCTCATAGTTGGTATTATCTCCATGTGAAGCTAAATATTTGCAGTCCAACCGGTGGCTAATCTTTAGCGTTCTGGTTCTACCAATGTGGTAGATCCAGTTTGTATAATCTTATCCTGAGAAGGCGTACAGAAAAGGTTGAAGTGTACAGTCGTCTGGACCCAACATCTTTTTTAGCTTATGAACAGGCTCCCACAGATCCGGAGCCTTTCTGATCCATATCTCAATTCCTTCTAACAGAATAGATGCCTAGTACACTAGCATGACAATTATATCAGTGTCATTGCCATGAACCACAACACGTCTGGCATGCATTATTAAGCGCGTATCCCATTCTGACTGACATGAGACAATATTGGGGACATTTGTGATACCAGCTGGTGTTATGCGTGTGCTTTTCTTCTCATTCAGAACACCACCAGAAAGGTACAGTGTGGTGGATATCGATTACTTGCGGTTACTCAAAAATGTGAAGTTTACTTTTTAAACTTTCTTCGAGCTCAGTCTTGCCAATTTGTTTTACATTTCCCAGGTCCTTCCTGATGGCTGCAGTGGACTGTATCTCCAGTGGCAAAGTTAGGTACATTGCTACAGTCCACTGTGAAGGGGTTGATCATGTGCTGTTGAATGCATGCCGCTATTTGATTGACCATTTCTTGTTTCCATTCTTCGTGGTGTAGGGTGACACTTCCAGCCTACGGTATTTTCATCATTTCTTTGAACTGGGATGAAACCTCAGATGACACTGGCATTGTGTAAAGCCACTTGGTTCTTGCTTTAGCACCCAGTGTTATTCATGTAAGCCCACTAGCACTTTCCTTCACATCCCTGTTGTACGTCTGCTCAAGGGCCATGTCAGTTGGCACACCATTGAAAAAAACAACATTCTTCTCACAACAAAGTGATAATTCTTGAAGAAGTGATACACATCTGGTGCTCTGTTCTTTAGGTTGTTCATTTCCTTTAGGTACAGTGACAGTGAATAGTTATAGTTGTGGTAACAAGCATCAACAATATATGGGAGAATGCTACTAGACTCGGCCAAACTCTGTTTCCAATTGCCAGCACGGTGAGATGCAATGAAACTCAGAAGAATGTCAACCATCGTTATGCAGGTTCTCCAGAGGACATGAATGGGCGACTTGTTAAGTTCGTCATCATAGAGGTTCATATGTTCCTGTAGTTTGGATAAGAAATCCAACGGGACGCGAGTTTCGTCGATGTGGGTTCCATCGTTTCGCTCTTTGTCCAGCAAGTTGCAAATATTTCCAGGTCATCAGCCAGTCCACAGAATTGAGCATCATCATTCTTTTCCAGATACCATTCTTCAAATGCATACATGTGTAGCTTTGCCTCGCATAGTAATTTGTGGGCACGCATACTTTGGTAATAATCACCTGCTGAACCAAAGCTTTTGCCGTTCCTAACTTCCGCAAACCAGTTCTACAAGGATGTCGTCAGCACCACTGTTAAACATTATTTTTCCAACTGCACCCGTGTAGTTTCCATCGAAGTGAAACTGGCATGAGAATAATGAGATTTCTAACTTTGTAGGCGGGGAATGTCACAATTGTCATGCCATGTTTATCTGATGGAAGTGCCGATCACGTTGAGGTTGCAAATCTGTAGGTGTCGTCCTTTCATGTGATCTGACTTTACGCCTTTCACCCACAGAAATGTTCCTTTACATGGGCGAGTAAATGTTGACCGGTACACCTTGCAAGTTTGCTATTATTATCTTGATGATGTACGTTCATTGTGTTGAAACAATGAATTCTGCTTTCCAAAGAAGTCGTGTTGGCTTCGAAATGATCAGGTCTGCCAGGATGTGAAGCAGGCCCTTAGCCAGAAACCATTTTTGTTAGTCTTCAAGTTTCTAAAAAGTGTTACATCCAGCCAATGTCAAATGACAGCCATTATTGACCGATTAGGTTTTGTGCAATGGCAGGCCAAGTCCGTTTTAGCCATTATTGGCCCAATTGGTTCAACAAAAATACGAAAATTATTAAATGGTCAAACCAACATCATAGAAGAAAAGCCAACACATGAAGGTTAGTGAAAAGGTAACTTGGAACTTTATTTTAAATATATATACATGGATCTAACGCTTGCAATAATACATGCATGCACATAAGAGTATGTCTAATATAGCCTAATCGTTCGCGGTTTGCCTGCCATTTGAGTTTTCTTTCAGCAACCGGGAAACTGTTGCCAATAGCACACGCTGATTATGTATGTGAATCGTAGCCGTAGTGTGACTCATTTTCGACGTCGAAGTCGACCGCGATCGCTCTCGGACACTGAAGAATGCCAGCGGTGGGCGACAATGCAGTAGCGTCTCGGTTACCGTAACAAATGATGTGGAAAGCGTCGCTGCCACGGACTGTTCGGGGCCAGTCACCAGAACGTTGTTCGTGTTCACGTTTACGTATCGGTTACCGTAACAAAGGATATGGAAGGCACCGTTGCCACGGACCGTTCGGGGCCAGTCGCCGGAACGTTGCTCGTGTTCATGTTTACGAAAAGGGCATTGATTGTTGTGAACTTTGACGTTGACATATAGCATTTTTTCACTCACTCTAGCGTGACTGGTGCCATTTTGAACTCGCCCCACGACATGCGGATCACGGACTGTTTCTTCAAATGAGAGCGCCGATGTATATATACTGAGAACATTGTCCGAAATGACCACTGATTGTTGGGGGGGGGGCGTCCCCTAAACATATTGGTCACCTCCACCCCCGAAACAAAAAATCTTTAAAAATCTTCTCCTCAGGCACTTTAATGACTATTAGAGCCTACTATTGTGAAAAGGCTTGCTTGCAGCGACCTGTAGTTATTTTGCCAATATAGGTTGAATACACTTGTTGTAAGTCGCTCTGGATAATAGCGTCTGCTAAATGACTAGATTTAGCAGATGCATTTCGAACACTGACAAAGAAAGTCCATAGAAACGCGTTTCCCAACCAAAGACATACACGATTACAATAAATAAAGATCATTACTTTCCAACGAAGTCAAGGTTAAAAATATATAATCTTAGTTCGGCGGTATTCGCTGTTCTGCCGCTGACAACATTCGTCGAATCCCAACCGCGTTCCCTTGGACTAAGTTAAAAAAATTATATGATGAAAAATGTCATCTTGTAAAAACAAAAACCCATATTTTATTTTATTTTACCTGTCTTCGTCAGACATTTGCTCGCCTTCAAAACGGGTTCTCCCTGGCTAAGGGCCTGGTGTAAAGTTTATAGCGCTTTGAACTGTACCAAAGACTAGAAAACGCGCTATATCAGAACGAACCTTTACAAAATCGTGACGCCGCGATCTTGGCAGAGCACACTCTAAAATCTACTCGATGACTGCTATTTAGTGCTACCTACATTGGCTCCGCAGAAAGCCGAGACCGTTCTGACTACAACGGTAGCCCATATCGCCCTATATTTGCATGACCCATATTTTGACCGATCAGTAACAAACACAGGCGAACTTTCGTCCACTACCGGTATTCCATGCACAAGTGTGTTGGGTTTGCTGTGTCGATTTTGCAGATGTGCGAAAACAAACCAGTTTCTTTTTAATTTTTACCGTGTTAAATGCTAACACTTGTGTCAATAATTTGTCATTATTTAAAACGTTCCAACGTCGCATTAGTATATTGTTCATTAATGAATGCAATATGCACGTAGGCATAATTTTCCCTTGGGATTGTATGCTGTAATTTTGTATAAAAGCAGCAAAGGATATTTTTGTGAAAACTTTCTTTGACATCTATAGTTAAAAACTTCACTAAAATATTATTATCTGGTATCATATATTCATCATTAAGTTACTTATGTACCGGGCTGTGCACATATGTGGCAGATATTGTCTAATTATTATTGTGTGCACAGCGGCAATCCTTGCTAGACTTGAATACAATTGGATTGCCCATTACCAACCTACCCAGTAGTTGGTGTATTCATACAAACAGAGAAAGGGCTGCGTGACCTTGTCTACATTCACAGTAAACACAAACACACCGGGATGCATCGGGGCATCGAGCTACCAAAGCACAGCAAATAAGTTATTCGTGCTCACCTGTGTCACGAAGTGGTTTATGAGGAGAACAAATCTGGATTTACCTATTGCCTATTTGTTCAGTAGCTTACTGTACTGGAAATCTGTTTTGAGTGGGGTACCACAGGGATCAGTATTAGGCCCTATACTGTTTGTAATATATATAAATGATTTGGAGGATGACATATCTAGCAAAGTACTCAAATTTGCAGATGACACAAAAGTATTCAGAAAGGTTACTAATGATACAGATAAACAAAGTTTACAGGATGAAATGTGTTAATTGGTCAGAAAAAATGGCAAATGTTATTAAATTTTGGGAAGTGTAAATGTATACACATAGGACATGGAAATATGGACGAGGAATATAAAATGGGGGAAGCTGTACTAGGTAGAACAACACAAGAAAAGGACTTAGGATTAACATTTAGTGCTGACATGAAAGTTTCAGAGCAAAGTGGGATTGTTACTTCGAAAGGAAATCAAATTATAGGGCTAATTAGGATAACTATCATGTATAAGGAGAAACATATAATTGTACCCCTCTACAAAGCAATAGTTAGACCACATTTGGAATATCGTGTTCAAGCATGAAGTCCATATCGTAAAAAAGACATAGACAAGCTAGAAAGAATACAACGAAGAGCAACTAAAATGATTCCAGAATTGAGAGACCTTAGTTACGAAAGTCGTTTATTACAATATGGTTTCACGACACTGGAGACCAGGAGACTAAGAGGAGACCAAATTGAAGTGTTTAAAATGGTGAACGGTTATGAGGATATTGATAGGAATAATTATGTTCTTCAAACTAAAAGAAGCCAGTAGAACCAGAGGACACGAAGCAGCATTAGTTAAGGAGCAATGTAGGTTGGACACGAGAAAGTACTCTTTCTTACAGAGGGTGATTAATGAATGGAACAAACTGTCAAATGATTGTGTTAATGCTAGTAGTGTGAATATGTTTAAAAATAGAATTGATATCTGATAATGGCGGGCTACACATAGATGAGAAAATTGTTGGACTCTCGATAAGCCAATGGCTTCCTTGTCTACTTGCCATCTGGAACTTGTTGTTCGAGATGGCAATCTTGTTAAATCGTGTTAAACTGGTGCTGTCACATAACGCACTACAGGGAATTATATTAGCACAATGTAAAGGTGCCACCTGGTGACTAAGACATAACTACTTGAGTGAATTTATACCATTATATTTAAGCGTAATTAGTTCGGTTAAGGTGGTCAAATTTAGCATGTATAGAACCAGTTTTATGTGAGGGATACAATGGTATCATTGGGAATAGCATTTAGTGGAAGAATAAGAATTATAATACATGAACTAACGAGTTATTATATTGAAAGCAAGCAAGGTGCGACATCTCGGAATATTCATTTTAATAATATAATGCTTTAATTGTAGGAGTTGGGTGATACAATTAATAGCCTTGCTACCGTCTCAATGCAGAGATTCGGGTGATATTAAATTTATAAGAAATAGGTTTAGTTTGACTATTTTTGGGTGTATAATGATTGTTTGTTCTTTATGTAATGCAGCTATTCTAGAACTGAAGTATTGTATAGGGCCTAGCCACGAAGTCCTAGGAACGTGATGTTGCAATCCTAGGGATGGCTTAGTTTGTATTAAGCTCTGCTGTTGGCTAGTTAGACTTACAGTACTGTATGCCCGCCGTAGTATTTAACGAATATGCACGAATTTAGAAGGAGACGATTAATTTGTGCGGTGCTACAATGTTGCGAAGTCTCCGAGACATGGGCTAAAGACTAATAATTGATTTATTTTCGCGCACGTCTTGTGGTTGTAACTTCGTCGTAATTGACTCGATCTAAATAGTGATTGCTACTACAAGAGTTAAACACTCTTCATCACATATACGAATGCCTTCGACTCACGTATACAAGTCAACATTCTTCTCCGTCGAGACGACTTCAGGTCATCCTAACTTCACTTGACGGAGCGTCAAGCCTTGCAAGTGCCAGCGGTATTCGTCGCCATATACACATTATCGTTGCGTGAACCACGCGTTTGTGAGTTAACATTCGATGTATTAATGTTCAACAATGCCACGCGCGACATCTTCTTGACCGCTTTCATCATGCCTGACTTCATACGTGTCACACCGTCAGGTCCGCTGCCATCACGTCTGACTGCATACGTCTGACGCCGTCACATCCACTGTCTTCTCGTGCGACTGCTCCGAGTGACGTCCTGTCGTTCGTCACCACGTTCATTGCTGCCTCGCTTGGTGGACAAGCCGACCCGATCTGGCAGTAAGGTTGGACCATGTATTGAGGTACCGTAGTGGAAGACACACCGGTATATCCACGCCTTGATAATATATCAGAGCAATCTTCCGTGGATTCCCGGAACTGTGACATTTCATTGACGTATCAAAACGTGATACAAACTACGCCCTGATGCAGGATTCGCACTGTGTGTGCGTGTGTGCGTGTGTGCGTGCGTGCGTGCGTGTGTTAGTGGGTTCGCGTGCGCATATGCGCTTGTGTGTGTGTGTGTGTGTGTGTGCGTGTGGGTGGGTGGGTGGGTGCGGGCGTGCGAGCGGGCATGCATATAATAAAAAATTATGCGTGCATGAATGCATATATGTATGTATATATGTATGTATGTATGTATGTATACATGCATGCACACACTCACACACGCACTCACACACGCACACACACACACGCACGCATGTACGCATCCGTGCGTATGTACGCGTGCGTGTGTCTGTACATGCATGTTTGTGCGCGTGTTTGCATACCGGATCAAAACACCATAATGGGACAACTACCCAAATAATTGAACTGACATGGATAGTATATTGTCTCGCATTTTTAAATGCACATGCTCAAATTTGCTGCATTCCATGTTCCAAATTGTCTGCGATCGATACCTACCTGATCACACTGAATGTTTTGATCTAGTGAATTTCCATAATTGTATACGTTGTACAGATATATATATATATATATATATATATATATATATATATATATATATATATATATATATTGGGTTTTAGAATCATGTATTTGCTGGAATGATTCTAAAACCAATATATATATATATATATATATATATATATATATATATATATATATATATATATATATATATATATATATATATTGGGTTTTTAGAATCATTCCAGCAAATACATGTCATAACTTTTTACTTTGTCATATTTCATGTGTTGTTTAATAAAATGTCGAATGATAACTGCAGATTATTTGGTAACAACGTTTTGTTTCTTTCATACAGCATAATGGTAGTTTTAGTGTTACAAAGTCACATTTGCTCTATGCATCATTGCGATACTTTTCGACAGCTCAGATATTATCATCCTTGAGAGTGCGGCGTTCTAACCCCTTCACTACCGCGCCCCGCAGGGTAAACAGACTCGGTCTATGTGGAACTGACGTAGAACTATTATTATCCAAGGTTTAAAATAGTGTCGAGAAGTGGCATATTTGTTTCAGTGGTCTTCGCGGTTGTAGGTGTGCTCCTTGCTGTCTCTGGTAAATCTTATGTTTCCCTCCTGCAAATGTCAGGATGCTCATTCACAAGTGGAAAATGCACAGATAAAACCATTACAATTGACAATGTAAAGTTAACGCCAACACAAAACGCAGTTCAATGCGTTTTGAAGCTCGGTTCAATGTTACAATAACTCTATCGTAGGTTGTAAAGTCAGTTGTAACGACGCAGCACAGCCTCTCGTAACATCCCGCACAATCACCTCTCATTTCCGCAAATATGCCTAAATCTTAAACACACTTCGGCGAATCTCGATAACCCTGATGATCATATCAAACCAACAAAGCACAACATGTTTTCGTTTGTGGCTTTCTCAGAACTAGAGGTCAACTAGGCTTATCTTTCACACAATTGGAGGTCACAGTCAGGGTATTCGTCACCGGTAATTACCGCAGGAGTTGTTCGAAGTAAAATAACTGTTCGTCGCTTTACAGTATAAACCGAGTCTTGACGGAGATGCAATCTCCGAATTTGTTACTCAATGTTGACGCATTTTTGTTGCTGGGTCCGATGTCTTAAACCCGAAACATGGGCGTTAAGGACAACCTCAATGGCTCGATCTAACTGAGAAGGATTTAACAAAGCAGCCATCCAAAGTATCCAATGAAATCCACCATGTGGTCTTTAAGAAATGTTTCTAATGATGTGCACACAACTGATGATAAACACAGTTGTCTGTAATCGTTTGACTGGTTCCTCGGTCTCTGTTTAAATAGTAACGCATGCAGAGTTGTTGGAAGGGCGACGATATTTAGCGGGTGCGTTGATAGATTATACTGTGACTCTGTGACATGCAACAAAGTTACTGTATCAAGTTTCAAAATGTACTGAAGTGAGTTTCGGAAAGCATATATTACATGAAACATGCCGGTTATTCGAATCCTTATTTAATATATGGGTTATGAATTTAATGTCGGTTTTGAATGATTAATTTATTTAGCATTAATTTGTGCATGTATACAATTGGATCATTGTCAAGCAAATAGAGGAAGGTTTGGTAACATAAGCCACTATTCTCACATTGATATTCTGGAGCCGTGTGAATATATATATTCAGTGTGTGTAAAGGTGTCGTAAAAGTTATCGTTGTAGATTATGACGATGGGCATTATCGCAGACGTAGGTTGTTTACTTTTTCAAAGCGTACGAGGATAAAATGTTCCCCAAATAGCTCGTAGATAGTATGGGCGTAGGTGATCATATTAAACAGAATGGTTCCAGATGCAACAGTCACAGTCACGGTCATTACTTCCGACAAATCTTTCAATAATTCTACGTTACGCAAGCATGCTCGCAAGCACGTACGCAAGCACGCACCCACGCACTCACGCACGCACGTACGTACGCACAAACATACATTTTAATAAGTACCTACACACTCAGACATAACATTATCATGTTTTGTTCTTTTCTTTGAATAATTTAATTGGTTTGTCCTACTGATTCAGTTTAATTTTAGTTTATAAGGTGGCTCCTCGATAGCGACTATGAAAGTCTTAGAGGAGTTTGTTATTGACATTTATATATGCCACAGTTATCATATTTGTATACACTTATACTATGACAACACAGTTATACTATGATAAGTAAACTTATAATTTGACATGGATATACGCATCATTTTAAATGTCTCAGATGCTTTCCGTTCTAATGTTTATACAAACACGTTCTAGAAACAGCTTCAAACAATGACCTATTTTCCTTTCTTTATCTCACTGTCTCTATGCAGCTTGACAATGTTAGATACATCACTGTCATACTTTCCTTGAAGTAGTTTATAAACCTCAATCATATCTCCACGTGTCGTCTATATTCAAATATGGAAAGTTTCAATCTCCCAAATCTCTCCTGGTAAGTTGCATGTCTCTGCTTATTTTCTGTGGCGTCTTTCTATTTCTGTTGATAAGGTGACCATATATCTTGCTTAATCTAAATGATGCCTAACTAAAGCTTTCTATAACATGTGTGTGCCTTCTTGAATTATGGACGCCATCTTGAATTATGCCCTTAGTTCAAGGTGGATTCACCGGGATTTTTATTATGTTACTCTAGACCCTTTCAGGGATCTGTTGTGTAAAACATCATTTCCATGGTATTGTTGCCTAAAAATCTAGGAATAATTATCGTTGACAGTATTTTGTGTTGTAATGCTATGTGTAACAAGTAATAAAATACATCTTTCAGCCTACCAACGGTTTAAGCCAATAAGCCAGCCGTCCAGTTTGAATTTACAATCAAGTTGTGGCAGTAGTGAAAGGGTGAGTGGCGCCCCTGGTGGGGAATGTGGTGGCAGTGGTGGTATGGTGAATGGCGCCCCTAGTGGGGAGTGTGGTGGCAGTGGTGATAATGTGGGTGCGCCACTTTTGGGGAGTGTCCGTACAGGTCTGCGTTGAGTGTAAGTTTCGTTGTAAAACCAGGAATTTGTTATCCTGCCGGAGATTAAATAAAGGAAGGATTGCAGCGCACAATATTAAATATCTTGAAACATGAAGGTCTTAAGGATGGCAATGATGTAGCCGCTATTTTGTTATATAATAACCCTTTAATCTGTGGAGTCATGCTTCAAGAAATTGGTTAAAAATGGAAGCGATTAACTTTGAAAAAGATATGTTTCAACATTGCTAATAAAAATATCCTTTACAATACCTGATACATTCAACTGTGCTGTTTATCTTTGAGTGCTCTCTAACTAATTTTATTTTCGTCCATGCAGATATCATGAGGCTAATGCATCGAGATTCAACATATTTTAGTTTCTGCCCCCGAAACGATTAGGTGTGGGTTTGCCGGAGGCTATTGTAACACTGTATGTTCAGCCACGCGAGTCGGCTGCCATATATATGCGTTCGAACGTACATGCATACTCAGATGCATACAAACTGACATGCATATATATATATATATATATATATATATATATATATATATAGATATGCATGAAAGCACGCACTCGTGGACGCACACACAAACAATCATTTGCACTGAAAAAAAACATGCGTAAATGCAAACAATGTTCCTTATTTAGCTATAAATATATCGACCAATCAAATTCTCTGTGGTTGGCTGGTCGTGTCAATACGTACAACGGCATATCATAATGTAGTACAATACATAGCTTGACAGGCACACATTCAGTACGGTTCTGTTCGCTGGTTAAGCATTTGTTCAAGTGCTATAATACCAATGGTGGCGCATTAGGTCCTTGTGGAGTTGACCTTGTAGGAGACGGTAGAGTTGTATGCTCGTTATGCAATATACTTTGTTATCTGGCTTGGCGGAGCCGTGGCGTTGGATGACGCTATGGCTCCTTCCAATGGAACCGACCGGAAGTCGACGCTTCAGTTGGCGCAGTAGACATAGTTGTAGTAGCCGACGCTGTTGTAGGCGGGCGGCAGGGACTCCTGGTGTGGAAGCGCCTTCACCGGCAGTGGTCCTGCCGCTGCGGCTCACTGCAGGTTGGTCCCAGGTGGCGGGGCTCCAGACTACACGTGCACGTCTTGTCCGTTGTACGCGACGTTCGACACCATTGCGGATTCGTACGGCGACTCTAATGACTCGTTCGTTGCCGTCTGGCACTGTCTACTCTTCTTCATTCTCCGTAGTTTCATGAAAAGTTGAACTCCCACAATCAGAAGAACAATAAAGCCAACGAAGCCGACGACGAGAGTAGATTTCTTGGCTGAAACACACGGTACTTTATACACTACAATAATTGATATATGATGAAATTGTGACATCGGCTGCCTATTTGTGAACGACACGGGTTTAAGGTGCATGCAATATAAATTAAAGCGCACTATAAAGTAAACAATGTATATAAAGACATGTATAGACTGTGCATGCTTAAACAAATTATTTGCTTGATAAACGTGCACGCCATTCTAGCAAGAATTTTAAACTCGAAAACATAACTAATAAAGATGGTTATGAAATATGGATATATGGACTTGACATAATGCGAACAATTCTCGATATTATTGTGAAGCAGAACCATTAAATAAACGTTCTGCCCAATTTATTATGGGAAAACAATAACACCCAACGTAAATTCGTGTTTAATAACATTACATAGTGGAAGTTGAGGTATTAGCACTGGCAATGCAAACTTAAATTGTTTCCCACGTTGATTTTTAGACAACCAAATAGACAACCAAAAGATTTGTCCGCGTATTCAGCTGATAAATAATAATTCGAAGGTAAGCATGATGCTTTGGAAATACATAAAATGCTTAAATTATAATTACACCCTTGTGTTTGAATGACTATAAATGTGTGTGTGTGTGTGTGTGTGTGTGTGTGTGTGTGTGTGTGTGTTTATACGCGCGCGCGTGTGTGTGTGTTTGTGAGTGTGCGTTTGTGTGCATGCTTAGCGTGATGTGCGTGATAGGGGCGTTGTGTGTATGTGCATGTGTGTGTGTGTGTGTGTGTGTGTGTGTGTGTGTGTGTGTGTGTGTGTGTGTGTGTGTGTGTGTGTGTGTGTGTGTGTGTGTGTGTGTGTGTGTGTGTGTGTGTGTGTGTGTGTGTGTGTGTGTGTGTGTGTGTTCGAATTCTGACTCCAGTCTGGATACTTGATTTGACTTAGAAGTGGACTAAAAGAACACATATCGAGCCCTCTCTGGCAACGTGCTGCTTGTTTCCCGCAGAACAATGTCACGTCGTTTTCAAAGCAATCCACGATCGAAATGACGTTGTTTTACGAAAACACATTGCCGTGTGTATATAGTTAACGGGAATGTTCAATGCTTTTCACTGGTTTTCATGTCACAAACGTCAAAAGAAATCTGAATTAACATTCTTATACATTATGTTTTAATGTTTATTATTGTAATATATTTTCCGTTAGAAATTGCATAATTATAAATAAATCTTCCTATGAAGAACGTTATATTTCACATGTAAATATTTATAGGTGTGCCTTTTATTGCCGTACATCGACCTAAACAATAATGTGTTGTATAACAGGCATTCTTTATTTCATCGCCAAATCGTGTGCTTTCTATATTATTATTAAACCATGAAAGATCACTAGAGTTACTTATGGATACTAGTTTAAGACTACCGAGATGTTTTAAATACTACTAAAAAGTGTCGTTTTAGTAATGATATGTTATATCACATATATGAATGTCATAGAGTAAAACAGGAAGACGTGTGTTTTAAAGTATAATAAATAAATGAAGTGCCTCCATTAACCACAATAGCTATGATAACATATAATAATAACGTATATATATATATATATATATATATATATATATATATATATAACGAGTAATATTAGTGACGTTGTGCAATACAATTAATTGATTTTATTCAGACATATCAGTACTTCCTGACATATACGAAGCTCTAGCCAACGACTTTGGTGGTTGGTGGATTTGATTGAATGCTTGTGAACTTAATGTACAGATGCAGTGTCATATTGCATTGCTGGTGTCTGCGCTGCTTGCCTGTGAGAATAATTTCAAAACTGAAAACATAATTTTTGGGATTTCAAAAACGTTACACGCGAAGAGACCCAGGTGTTGTAGGCATACATTGGAAGACAAATTAGCTTTGCCTGTATATTACTGCATGGATCTTGTTGCCAATATATTTCCCTACAAAAATGTGAAACATCGACAGAATATGTGCAAGAGATTATGTCTAATTTATTTTTATTAATATGTTACTAGTTTTTGTTACAGTGACGCGCAATGCCACACACAATTGATACATTCCTTTTAAAAGCACCACGCATTCAAGAAAAAACATAAACAAGCAATATATTGATAAGTTTGGATTTGTCAAACAAGAGCAAAAATAACTACATAAATTACATTTAGAAAAGTAAACGATTCCTTGGTGGTGCGCGTGAAGAAACCTGCCTAGGAAAAATGACCTGCCACTAAAATAATTATATGAGTGATGCACGGAGGTTGTTGTACGGATTTGTTTATGACATTCCAGAATTGGCACGTGTTGGCGCTCGAGCGTTGTAAAGATACAGTCCCTTGGCTACCCGTCGGGAGGCCTGCAATCATTGGAAGCTTATATATGTTTATAAGTTTAGAAGTGAGTAAGAACTGAAATAATTAACAACTATAATTAAACGTTGATGTAATAATTAATATCTATAATTAAACCACCCTACTCTGATTTGTTAAATTTCGGGTTTTCCGTTTTATTATATGAATTTTCTTAACGATGGTTGTACATGCTGATCAGTAAAAGCAAATAATTATATAATGCTATTTTATTGAATTTCCTTTCCACAAGTTTGGCATGGTATAGCACTTAGGCTACGTATCGTTGTGTTTGAATATACGAGTCAAAGGTATGTGGGAGCACATACACATGCAAAGTAACATGACATCTTTCACCATGAAAACATTTTATGAATCATCTTTGATCAAATGAATATTCATCACAGTAAAGATACCGTTATAAGTTGTGATCACAATTCTCTATTAACATCCTTTTTACGTGTCTGGACCTTAAAACAATGACGCCTCAGTGGGTGAAGTAATGTTGCCGAAACAAAGGTGACGCAGCCTCCATTATCAAGGCTAAGTGTTTAGGCGTTTCTGTTTGTCACCCTGGCTAATGTATGGACTGAGTGAGAACTTTTGTTGTGCGGGAAATTAGTGCGCCGGTTGCATAGAAACAACAATGGATACATCAAGGATGTGACTCTAAGAGTAAATATTTGGTCATTTGAAATAAACAATCGCAACACTGGATATGAGTTTTTTATGCTATTTCTTTTCAGCAACGACAGTAATTTACATTGTGTGCCTGAAATGCAATATGTGTTCTATATGGCACCTCGAATAATATATCCACGAGCAATATATTTTTTTGAGTAATACAATTATATTAACATATTTTATTAGATAACATCATGGATGCGGCGATCATACCGACCTTCCCTGTGAATAGACTCATATTGTTTTCAGCTTTCCGACAAATATAATGACAACCACAAGAGTTGCTATCTTGCTGCGCCAGAAGAACGCTGAATTCATCAAACACGTTTACCTTCTTCGATAGTAATTCTTCTTTAAAATTTCGGTTCAAAGCGGCCAGAGCGAAGTTGTTCCTGCTGCCTTTTGTCTGTCGCTTGTCGGCCTCAGGAAAAGGTGGCGTCGTGACGAAGAGAAGTCTGAAACCATACTTCAAGCTTTTCTTTTGTAGAACACTGAGGACACGCACAAATTCCTGCACCGAAGCCATCGACCGTTGTATACCGAGGTGGGCCATATCATGGGCCCCTGTTTGAATTACCACAACATCACGTCGACCTAATGTTTCATTCTTCAGATATTTCTCCCACAGTACTGGGTATTGGAACATCTTTGACCTACTGAGATGGTGAATGTTACCCACCGTCACAGTGCTGTGCTGGATCGGTACATCCGACGGTAAGTTGTAGCACAGAGACATGAAGTAGTCACATTTGTATCTCATATGTGATGCTCCAATGCAAAACAATTTCCTAAGTTTGTGGATGCAGCCGCATAATTCTGACTTGTTCATCTCTGTGTACTCTTCACCGATTAAAGAAGTTGCTATCCGCGTACTATTTTTCAAATACCATGTAACGATGTTTTTCCCGTTGGTTGAGGTTGTCGTTTTACGACGATTTAAATTCAAACCTGCATTTCCTATGTGAAGGTCACAACTACGCCGTCGCCAAAGCAATTTCTTTATTGGAAGATGATTGCCCGTGTATGCCGTGAAGTTTGAGTACTGGAGCCACACGCTTATGTTTCGGCAAGTGCACTCTGGTAGGGGGCAGTGCGCTACATACGTGCCGTTAAAGAAATCGTCATAATGACATATTTGAGTTGACACCGAGTCACTGCGAACGAGGAAGCTGCTACCGCCCCCTGTCGGGGCTTTCCCATTGCGTTCTTCCATAACGA
>BSQZ01000039.1:3327315-3359815 GCA_033239005.1 Lamellibrachia satsuma | reverse complement strand
GGTTGTGCATTTGACAGAGGAATTGATGGGGAAGGCCGAAGGAACTGATAGGGAAGGCGCTTAGCGAGTTATATAGAAACAATGGAGTGATGAAGATAGAGAGAAATTGAGATATGGTGCAAATCATAGATTTAACAAGATTTCCATCCGAAATAACAAGTTCCCGATCGCGAGTGGACAAGGAAGCCACTGGCTTATCGAGAGTCCAACAATTTTCTCATCTATGTTTAGCTCGCCTATAGTAGAAGTAGATCCCAAAGTCAATGGATGTGAAACCGATATCATAACCTCCGTATCTTGATACGTATCATATCGTGAAATAACATATCGTTCCAAGACTAGAGTATGCATTTTTCCCCGATTCGTGAACATAACCATTCTTTATACATGTGTTAAATGCGTAATTAAGAATAGTGATGCATACAAATATGCTTTACTCATCAGGCGGATTACAGACACAGCCACCACGCATACAGGTATCACCAGAAAGCATTGACTTACTGTGATGTTGTTTACTATTGACGATGCAGATAAATGAAGATGTTGACAAGAACATAAATTTCTCACATATTATTTTAATAGTTATATTAAAGTACACATCTACTTTGGATCGTAATCATGGCAAATGTTTGTACAAGTGTAAACAAGAAATTTATATTTTGTTGACTAATTATATACGAATATTAACACAACTTTTTTAATAAACACCAGTACTATTGTATGTTGATGGGGTCAATGTCTATGATAACGGATTTAACAATGTGCTTCGACATGCCTATCGTAAAACACATTTTAAACTATGGACTAATTGTTAGTAAACGGTAAATAGTAAATCCATAATAATAATAATAGAAGCATAATCATTTTACACACAAAGCAGGTATATTTTCAACTTTTTTGTTTTAAACCAAATGTGTGGGTTAAGGAATCTCGGGCTACGTGTTTGAACGGTGTCATAATGGTATACAAAAGTACACACTCTTTGTGATTATCCGCCTAACTAATCATATACTGCAGGTGTAATCAGTTTGCGTGGTAGTCGATGGCATAAACATGTGTTAGTTCATTAATCATCGTTATGGACTTGTTATACGTTTAATCTCCTAATGTCTGGCCGACGAGCCGACCTGGCGCGACTGAGTCGGATCGTCAAGACCATCTGAGCAGAGGTTGTGTAAGCGGGCGTAGTCAAGTCATTAGTTTTTTTGTATTATACGATAAGTCCGGCGGTTGAAACATGGCATGCGAATAAGAAATCATATTAGTTAAAGCCAATGTAGCCGCTCATCAATTAAAAACACGTACGAATTGCATCTATCGCGAACACTTTAGCCATTGATAATACATGCCTGTAATTCAAAAGTTGTCGAACCGTAGAATGGAACGAGATAAATCAATACATCGTAAGAACATTTAATTCAAAAGACCATCACCCAACTTGATTAAATTTTTTTTACAAAATAAGTAAAGGCATCATCATATAAAAGTAGTATTTCTTTCATGCAATCACCACTTGATTATCTAAGGGAAGGATACATTAGAATAACAGCACCACTGACATTTTACAGTTAATGATTACTTATACTCTTACGAATTAAAGTGACATAAATGCTAAATCAGACTTATTTAATGCAGTACTGCCTTCCAGTCAAGTAGTTAGATGAATTGAATGCCTAGCAGTGTTTGTTTATAATTCTACCGTGTTACGCCACAGACTCGTTCCATGAGCAGAAGGAGAGATAGTTCCCCCACGTCACCTTTCACACTGACTGGGTGGTTTTCACGCAGGCGGAAACACAGGTAATGGCCAGTGCAGGCGGCCTGTCTCTCCCAAGGCAAGATGACACTGTACTCGTCAAATATATCAACGCCAACCGGAAGTAGTCTCTCATGAAGTTGATGGACGAACGCTGATAGCGCGCAACAGTTGCGACTGCCACGGCGGTACTGGGGCTGGTCATCGGCAACCGGAGGTGACGTCACGACGAACAGTTTAAACCCTATCTGCTCACTTCGACGTTTGAGCTGCGCGACGATATTGCCGTACGAATCGATCATTTTGTCTAAAGTCAATGGCAGCCCAACGTAAGCCATATCGTGAGCGCCAGTTTGTAATATGACCACATCGTTTCGGTTGAGTTTATCTCGGCCTAGTTCATCGTTTAGTAGCATCTTAAATTGGCCGCCGCGCGACTTCGCTTCATACTCAATATTTTCAACGGACAACGAATTATGAGCCGGCTTCAAACCCGCAGGCAACTTGTAACATTTCCATATCAAATAGTCAGCCTTAAAGCGCATGTGCGATGCCCCAATCATTATTATCTTCCGGAACCTTTTCACGCATGCGCATAATGCTGACTCGTTCATCGGTTGGAACTTTTGGTCTGGTTGCGTCATTAGTGAAAAACGGTTGGACATTGTTCTTTTCCATAAAATTGGACTCTTAGGCAAACCATCAACCCGAAACGCTAGCTTTGGCGACGCCAATAAATTATCAGTATAATTTGTCTTACACTTGCACACCGTATCCCGCCATATCACGTGGTGCATTGGATGACTGCACGAACTGTATGCCGTGAAGTTCGTGTGTTGTAGCAGAACAGAAATGTTCATGCATGGCTGAGCACCCATTGACGGACACCACACGATGTAAGTACCATTGAAGAAGTCCCAAAACGAACACATCTGCCGAACTGTTGATTCGATTGTCTCACTGAATACGTAAAAACAGCTGCCGCCGGAAGTGTTAGTTATCCTGTAATGTTCATCGATGCGAAAACTCACACCACTCTCCGCAATACCGTCAAAGGCAACTTGTTTGATGTTGTAGTGATAGTCGTGGTCAAACTTCAGGGTTCGAGGTTCTTTTACAATATGGAATTTGAAACCTGGATTCATCGTCATAAAATGTCGGTATTGTCGGATTTCATTGCCACCTACGCTCCAATCATAAGCGACATCGTACGTTTTCACTATTTCCACCTCGTTCGTAATACATTTAAACTTTCTGTTGTATTTCTTTGAAAGCCTCCTTTGTATGAAATGATTAATCGAACCATTGTTTTCTTTCTGGTGCAAACGGTGGTGAGAATAGTCTTTATGTAGTGTTTTGATACGTGTGCCATGCAACATTCTGATCGACGTGTCATTTTGAAAATAAAACCAAATTAAGGCGCAGCTCAACAGGAATACAAAGACAACCGTTTTCTTGGCATTCTTCGTACTGCATAGCCATGCCATTGTATATTTATTTAATGCGCTTGTCCAAATAAACGGTTATTCCCCAGACATCAGCATTAGTACTCGTATCACGCCGGTTTCTGATAGGTTTCTTGCTGAGCCCACGAGCTGGAAGATAACATCATCACAGACTTTCATCTACATACAATCCACGAAACACGTGTCTTAATAAAAATACATGTTGCCTTAATCTGTATTTTACAATAAATTTAGTAATGACCGGTATCGATACGTCTTTTTTGATATGTGACAATGCTTTTGTTTCATCGTGAGCCGACAAACGTTATTTGAAACTCTGGTGAATTAATATATATCATTAAAAGCACAAAGTCTGATCGGTTTTATCATGCAAACGTATTAGTCGACATAAACTACATCTCTTCTAACATGTTGTCATCATAAAAGTTTGGCTTTTTCTATTTAAGAGCGCTTTGTTGTGAAGGGTGCTCAAATAGTCCCCCGCAACCTAAATCATTAAAGTGTCCCATTTCAGGGGCATGACGTTACATAGATTTCCATATAATTGGCTTCAAAGTTAAGCTGCTGTAAAATTTTCAATTTAAACCATTTCTTTGACACACAGTGTTCCACTATATGATATGAGGTATGTGCCAACTGTTCTATTCATAACTGCAGTAAATAATAAAATATTAAAATATGATACGAAAACATCAATTGCCCCGAAATCATTGATAATCCGCACTGATCTGCGCACGAAAACCACAGGACTATGTAATTTCAAATCGGTTTGTTATTTTTAAGTAAGTAACTGTTGAATGAGGAGTAGCGGAAGAAAAGCGCGGACAAAAAGGTTGGTCTTCTTCATATGACGTCGGAATGTCACTATATTTCCTGCAGATTTAACGCTAACAATGATTGAGTTCCACAGAGTTCGAGCAGCCCTAGTTCCGACATTTGTTTTAACTCTTGGATTAACAAGTATGCAATAGATGTAGCTTCTATTATATAACATTATATTATGATGCAAAATAATGGTCAGATTGGGTACCGATAAGCTGGTAGTCAAGTTCTTGTCACGTTGGTTTTGGGTCCGCTGTCTTCATTCTTCTTCTTCTTCTTCTTCTTCCAGGAACGAGTCAACCCTCCTTCAAGGCTCGGTGTGTATGCACACGTGCTAAAGTGTTGTAAGAGAAAGTAATCATATATTTGGAAGAAAAAGAAAGAGAAAAGATGGTCACACAAGGGGTATAAGTTGGGGGAAGAGGTCCAGGGCGACTATGCCATGTAATGTCTTATAGAACATGACAAGGCGGATGTCGGTTCTCCTTTGTTGGAGGCTGCGCCAATGCAAGTGTTTGATCATATTGGTGACACTTCCTTCACGGTTGTAGTTGTTACAAACATACCGTGCTGCCCGTCTTTGGATCATCTCTATTTCTTTTTATATGTTTGTGTGTAGGGGTCCCATATGGCACAGGCATATTCTAACTGGGGTCGAATTAAAGTAACTAAAGTTTAATTTTTCCTGGCCAATTCTGAGATTTCTTCCTAGGAAACCTAAGGATGCATTTCCTTTGTTGTGACATCGTATATGTGGTTATTCCAGGACAGGGGTTTATTTATGACCTCATCAATATATTTCGCGTTTTCCTCCTTTACGAGTATGTGGCTATGCAGAGTGTATTGTTTGTATTTCGGGTTACGGGGTCTGGTTATGTGGAGTACACTACATATCTGAGGATGAAACTCCGTTTGCCATGTTTCTTCCCACTTGGCCAATTTGCCTAGATCTTATTGAAGGGATGTCGCGTCAGTACCATTGGATATTGTCATGTAGATAAGAGTGTCATCAGCAAAGAGTCGGAGAGTTGATTTGAGGTTATTCGGTAGGTCGTTTATATAGATACGAAGGAGGATGGGGGGCAATCACTGAACCTTATGAGACTCCACTGATAACCGGAGCCCAGTAGAAAATAAAAAAATTACAAAAAACAAACTAACCTCTATTCTTAGCTTTTGTGAAAAGGAGTACTGCAGTCAATTATTTTTCAAAGATAAAACAATACAAAGGGTATATGGAAAAGTTTTAATTCAGTTATAAAAAACCGGCAACAGCACTCAAGAAATTGAAGTAACTAATATTGTCAAAAGTTTTAAAAATAAAAAGTACATAGGTTATGACTATGTTGATATGGTAATTGTGAAAAAGGTAATTTCTAACATTGTAGTACCATTTACTCATATATGTAACAAATTCTTCAGTATTGGTGTATTTCCCAGTAAAATAAAAGTTGCCAAAGTAATCCCTCTATATAAAACAGAAAAAAGTTTTTACTAACTTTAGACCTACACAATTGTCTAAAATCTTAGAAAAAATATTTCATGTTATGCTAGATAAATTTACTGAAACGTATGACATTTTATGTAGTAGTCAATATGGGTTTAGGACAAGTATGTCTACATCAATGGCTTTGTTAGAACTAACTGAAAACATTGCTATTGCCTTGGACCAAAAAATGCACTATTGTTTTTATTGATTTAGAAAAAGCATTTGATACAATTGATCATCATTTATTACTCAGAAAATTAGAAGCTTATGGAATTAGAGGAATGGCCAATGAGTATGAAAAAGTTACTTGTATAATAGACTACAATATGTTAACAATGAGGATAACAATTCGGATTGATTAAATGTGATATGTGGGGTACCGCAAGGTTCTATTCTGGGCCCAAAAATACTTATATTATATATATAAATGATCTTTGTAATATTTCCACATTACTAAAATTCATTGTTTTCGCTGATGATACTAATATATTTTGACAAATGTCTTTGTTAATTTTACCATGGGCAGTGCTAGGTTGTACTAACTCTACTAGGCTACTACTAGTACTGGACTGACCCTCTACCTGCTCAAATATATATATATATATATATATATATATATATATATATATATATATATATATATATATATATATATATATATATATATATATATATATATATATATATATATATATATATATATATTTATATATATATATATATATATATATATATATATATATATATATATATATATATATATATATAATATATATATATATATATATATATATATATATATATATATATATATATATATATATATATGTGTGTGTGTGTGTGTGTGTGTGTGTGTGTGTGTGTGTGTGTGTGTGTGTGTGTGTGTGTGTGTGTGTGTGTGTGTGTGTGTGTGTGCGTGTGCGTGTGCGTGTGCGTGTGCGTGTGCGTGTGCGTGTGCGTGTGCGTGTGCGTGTGTGTTCTTCTTTCTCATGTCTTTGTTACTCATATGTGCAGCTCTGTCTCGACGAGCCATATTTTATTTGCACTGTCTACTTCGATTAGCCCTCGCCAGTTGGTGGCCTGAACATCTGTCAGTCGTTGATGATGTGGTCCGCCGTCTGCTCTGGTGCACCGCATTCGCAGTTGGCACTCTCTACTAGGCCACACGCACGCATTGATGATTTTGATCGGCCGACACCAGTCCGTAAAAGGTTCAGCATAGTCCATAGTCTATTCTCACCTGTTACCTGCTTGCGCGGGGTGTCGAAGAAGTGGTGGAGCATTGATGGTTCTACTACCTGCCACTGTTCCTTCCAACTGTTTCTTGGCCAGGTGTCCGCACAGACCTCTCGCTATGGAGACTGCAGGAGCCGTTGCGCTGCTCGGGCGAAGGTCCGACGAGACATCAACCGGTTGCGGATTGGTGGTCACAACATAATGTAGGTGCATGGTGGCAAACGTTCTTGATTGCTGTGCAAAACTATCCCCATCTAACGGATAGTTTAGAACTGCCAGTTCATTTTTTTCCCGCAAGGTTTCGCCAATGTATGCGTTTTGCTACCACTAGTGTCATCTAGCGGATTTTGAATTTTTTTTTGAAATACTAGTACCTTTATTATTCCCAAAGTGGCGCCACCGTAGGTGGCAATACGGTGGCATGTTCACGTATGCGACATGTTTTAGATATAGCAAAAAAGCACCGACATGCCATCACACGAAATTGCTACCCTTAGAGCCACTGACGTTTTCCGCTGCCACTGGCGCAACTTGGCCACTAAATAACTTCAGAAGACGGCTTCTTGTAGTAGGGGATACTAGCGTGTGAAATTAACTTTTTTTTGTAAAAGTAGGTGGCACCGGCTTCCACAGGCGAAAAACCATTGCAGAAACAGTCATCGGAGATGCTGGCACACGAAAGGCTATCTATATACCAATTTTTTTGGTAAATTAACTTCCTGGTGCGCATGCGCGGTAACATGGCCACTGTATTTCTTTGTAATGTCTTTATAACGCTAATTACATTTTTGTTCTTTTCGCTGCTGCTTTATGTATATATATGAATATGTATGTATGTACGTAGTTACGTACGTACGTACGTACGTATGTATGTGTAAACCGATTTTATCGTCAGTGTAGTCACGCCAGCTTTAGAAGACAGAAGTGCTGTTTCGTTGAAACAAAGACAGAGAGACATACATGTATATTCAATTTAAGTAAAATGGTAGCGTTGGTCTT
This sequence comes from Lamellibrachia satsuma, assembly GCA_033239005.1. Lineage (NCBI taxonomy): Eukaryota > Metazoa > Annelida > Polychaeta > Sabellida > Siboglinidae > Lamellibrachia > Lamellibrachia satsuma. The sequence continues at coordinate 3,352,047 of BSQZ01000039.1, read as the reverse complement.
TGTAAATTTAACTAGTGTGCTCCAATAATGCTCAAGTGCTCCTAGTAAAATACAAGCAAACAAACAAACAAACAAACAAACAACATAAATCTGGATATCAGTTTTGGTAATGGTATCGGTCCTGACGACTAGTCTATTAACTATTTCTCAGAAAACATCGCCTCTAACGTTTACCAACCTAACTATTTTGCTGATTAAAAATGTCAATTATCGCCCCTTGCCTATTCCAGTTGCATGTGCACAACCGTCCACTTCCTGAACGGGCGAAATCTAGGGGAAACATGTGCGAGCTGTTTTATACATAGCAAAAAACACCGGTCTAGTATCATAACTCGAATTTGCTTAGATCCACTGGTGGTTATCGGTGCCACTGGCATTTGACATGACTTCCTATATTTATATATTAAATACGTCTGTTATCACTCAGCACGTATGTCCAATGCGCATGCTCAAACACCAGATTCCCGAAACGGCGACATCTACTGGAATCGTGTGCGACCTGTTTTAGACGCAGCCAAAAAAAGCGCCGACATGCCATGACACGAATCTGCTACGATTAGACCGAAATTCCTGAAGCCGCTTCTTATAGTAGGGTATGCTAGCGTGTGAAGTAACTTTCGTAAAACTGAAAGCTGACAGTCAGGCAATTAGACAGGCGCTTAGACAGGTAAATAGTAGATATACATACATACATACATACATGCATGCATGCATGCATGCATGCATGCATGCATGCATGCATACATACATACATACATACATACATACATACATACATACATACATACATACATACATACATACATACATGCATATATACATACATAAATGTATATGTTTTATTAACATACACAACAAAAACAATAATTATCCTAAACACATACGGTCTATTTACTTAATTATAATTTAACTTTAAAAACATTCTTCTGATGTACTAACTCGACCAATTGTCCTGTCAAGCTGTGCCTCTATCGTCAATATATGCAATACCTTCTCCCAAGTAGCTCCTCCAATTGACCAAATATGCAATACCTTCACCCATATTCCTTCCATGTAGCGTCTCTAGTGTGTATGTATGCACCAACGTGACCTACATTGCGTCCAATCGTTGTCTCCGGCAACCCTATATGCACTAACTTGACCTTTCTTCCTTATCAACAACTACCTCCTAGCGATTAAATATGTGCTAACTCGACCTGTGTTCCTTCCAAGCGGCGCCCTAGTGTGTATGTGTGTGCTAACTTGACTGACATTTCGTCGAGTCATTGTCTTAACGACCAACTATTCACTGATTTGACCTATTTCCCTTCTCAACAACCACCTCTTAGCGACCAAATATGCAATAACGTCAACTGCATTTCTTCCAAGTAACGCCTCCAACCGACCAAATATGCAATACCTTCACCCATATTCCTTCCAAGTAGCGTCTCTAGTGGCTATGTATGAACTAACTTGACCTATATTTCGTGCAATCGTTGTCTACGGCAACCCTATATGCACAAATTTGACCTATCTTCCTTCTCAACAACTACCTCCTAGCGACTAAGTTTGTGTGTGTGTGTGTGTGTGTTTGTGTATGCGTGCGTGCGTGCGCGCGTGCATGGTGGGTATAAGACACTAACAAAGTGTATTCATGAGTCAGAACACACAAATGCGGCATTAGAGTTCAAATAATGATAACCGGCAAGTGGCCCAAACAATGGCAAATACATTATCGTTCAACTACTGAATAACGTTTCTGGGCAGGGTTTAATTTCATGCTAGCGAACTCAATAGGAAACAGTTTCCCATTGTGTTCCTAAACAACATCGCTCCTAGTCCCGTATCGGACGCATCTGTTCGCACGACAAAGGGTTTGTCAATATTTGGCAGCTTAAGGATGGTCGCATTACACAACATTTGCTTTAACTGCTTGAACGATTAATTTGTTTCCTCAGTCCAACTTACCTTGTTAGGACGTTTCGCTTTCGTTAGTTTACTCAGCGGCGCTGCAGTCTTAGTATAGTTATCGACAAACTTGCGATAATACACAGCGAGGCCTAAGAAGCATCTTACCTGCTTCGTTGTAGTAGGTATAGAAGCATTACAAATGTATTCCACCTATCATCCTGAGTTTTATCTTCTCACTGTCCAATTTTGTGACCAACAAAATCGAGGGACTCGAATGCCATACAACACTTTGATGGCTACAATGTGAGACCGTATTCTCTCACTCGAACAAACAAAGCACGAAGAGCGGCAATGGGTCCTTCACATATTTCGGTATGAACCAAAACATAATCAATATAATTTTCAACATGACTGAGACCGTCTAACAATCTTCGCATCATTCGTACAAACGATACGCCCGCGTTTACTAAACCAAAAGGCATAACCTTGAAATGGAATAAACCTTGGGGTGCGCAAAAAGCAGACTTCTCTTTATCCTCGAGTTTCGTAGGGATTTGCCAATGTCTCTTGCAAAAGTCAAGTTTAGAAAGGAACTTGTCTTGACCAACTTTGGCAAAGATAATTTCAGGGTTTGGCATGGGCTCTGCATCAAACACCATTATCTTGTTTAACCGGCGAAAATATATCAAAGGCCGACATGATGAGTCAGACTTTCTCATCAACAACATAAAAGAATATGGCGATATCGAATGCCCGATTATCCCTAATTCTTTCGTATTATCTAACTCCTCTTAGACTACTCCCAATTTGGATAAGGGAATGGGATACGGCTTGCTTTTGATTGGCTCTTTCGAAGTGACCTCAGTTGAATGAGTCAACAAACTGGTATGCACTGGTGTACTCGAAAAGATAGTCAATTCATATACTCAATCAAATTATGTAATTCGCTAGTTTGGTCAGGCGATAAAGAGGGTTTAACACAACGTCACTGACCGTCTCCTTATTATTACTAATGAGATTATCCTCTCCTGATTAACAATTTGACTGTTCCAAAACATTGGCTGCAAGGGCCTTATCATGATCTACATCCCTGGCATAGCATTTCTTCATCATGTTAATATGGAACAATTTCTTATTGTCTCCAATCTCTATCCTGTAGTCATTCAGTCCAACCTTTTCGATGACTCGGTATGGACCTTTCCCCTGCATGTGCAAATTGTTAGAATCGGTGGGAAGTATGATTAAGGCCTTATATCTTACCTCCAACGACCTAGCTTTAGCTTTCCGGTCAAAGTGGACTTTGTACCTCCCTTGGGGTTCTCTAGGGTTATCCCTGGCCAGTTCACATGTCTGCTAAATACGATTTCGAATACGTATTCTTACGTTTGTACAAGCTCCTCATCAGGGGTGACATTTACCCATAACTCCCTTAGTATGTTATCGGTCCCCAGACAGTTCTCCCCTACAGATGTTCGAACGGAGAAAATTTAGTGCTTTTCTGAGGTGCTTTACGATAGGCAAACATAAGAGGCTCTTAATACCTGTCTCAATTTCTTGGTGGTTCTGAACACATACGTCTTAATATCCTCTTTAGGGTTCCGTTCCATTTCTCTACTAACCCGTTAGCCATTGGATGGTAAGGGGGTGACTGAACCTGATGGATGGACAAATGTCTCGCTACTTCAGTCATTGAACTGGACACAAACTGACTACCGTTATCACAAAGGACTTCCTTAGGTAGTCCTACCCTGGAAATATCTTTACCAGAGCCTCAGCTACCGTTACAGTGTCGATGCTAGTGATATTGCTTTGGGATATCGAGTGGCAAAATCCGCTAACGTCAACATCCAACGATTACCGTTTTCAGTGACATGTGTTATCGGTCCCTCCAAACCTATAGCTACCTTGTCAAAAGGAGTGCTGATGACAGGCATAATCTGCTCTGTAGCTTTCGGTATATTACCTCAACAGCCAATCGACTTTACCTCAACAGCCAATCGACGTTCAGCTCGGACGGCTCCTTGTTAGTCTCGTACACATGTTTGAAGCTCGGTACTTGTTAGGCCCAGCTTCTCACCAATCTCTACTAGTTTAGAGAAATCCATAATTGTAATAGAATATCAAACAAAGATAATCCACAAAAGGGCAATTATAATCCCAAATTGAAGCCAAAAGTACTTCAAACCAGTGCGAGCTAAGCACCAACACTCTCTCAATCTCTTGCAAGGTTACATCACTTGTAAAATTAAATCAGCAAATCTGTCACATATTTCTGAGTTACTGTGGCATCTATCCCCTCATAGTACATAAGTAATGGGTAATTATTATGCAACTTGAAGTCAACTATTCAAAATAGTGTGAGCTACGCTCCCAAACCCTCCTAATATCTTGGAAGATTACTCAGCAAATCTATCACAGTTTTCTGAATAACTTTGGCAACCAACCCCTCACAGTACCTAAATAGGATCCACCTTGTCCCATACTTAACTACACTGATGTTACATGACATATATTCCAAAGTCAAAATTAACCGTCTCTCAAAGTAATGAAATATTCACTTACCTTGACTTACGTGACTGTTTCTCTCCTCCTACTGCATACTCGTCTTCTAATACAATTGGAACAAGTTACCTTGTAAAGGGCAGAAACAAATTGCTACGTTCCTTCGAAATTATCCAAATATGTTTAAGTTGTGGGTCCCATAAGACTGATAGGTCATTCTGCAATAACATGATAGATTGGTGCCCATGAACTTTCATGTGGGATTGCTCTGTAACGAAAACTGCCAAAGCGGCTGATATGTTTCGACTTGTATTTTTGTTCAACTATATTGGTTTATTCATTGCACACACATCAATAATCGTTGGAGCAGCGACACCCGTCAGTTATGGTTCGGAACGGTTGTTCTGACTATTCACTATTCCGTGATAATATCGCAATACTATCGCGATAGTCATGAAACTATCACAATAGTAGTGTAATAGTTGTACAGCTATCGCGATTCTATCACAATAGTAAAACCATCCATGGTAGTCGTCCCCAGTTGTTACCTTAAATGTTTCAGAACAATTGGACATACAGTGCAACACGCTTATAACGAACTACTTTGTGGGTAGCTACCGAGTTCGTTGTATCCGTGTTCGTTATAAGCTGTATTTGACCCGTGTTTAAATGCACTGTGTATACAGCTCTGTCCTCGGTATAAATGTTAATGACCTGAACTGCTTCCACCTGGTGTCCTGTTCGGAAAATGAATTTTTTTAGTGTTGTGATCAGTCCAGGATCTCACGCTTTTCGTGGACACTATTTGCAGCTTTGTCCACCCATATATTTACATCATCACATGCTGTAGCACTGCAGGTGGAACAGTCAGGTCAAACTAGTCGTCCGGTAATAAATCAAAAAGAACGACCGTCCCAGCCGAAGTCGCTGTGTCATTATGTGCGGTGTCAAGGTGTACGTAGACCCTACCATAGATCAATTACCACTACTGTATTGTCCACTGCTTGAGATATGCATACTGGAGACAGAGGGGCTGTGTTGAGTCGGACACGGGTCGCACAATTTTACGACTTGCGACACGAATTGAAATTCAGATAGACGATTCGAGACTTGACTTGGACTTGGATGATATTCACTTCAAACTTAACTTGACTTGCCAGTGTGTTACTTGTCAACAAGTCTGATGGTTCGAACAGTACAGTACACAGAACGAGAACATACGTTGTAACAGGCCGCATCGAATACAATAATTATTTTAATTATTATGATTGGCTGATGTTGTGGTGGAATCCACCTAAATGTCCTAGGAATTACTACAGACAAACCACAACATTCATGCCGATTGATGAACTCCGGGCGGCTTTGGACTTGACTTGGAGTTCAGAGATATGACTCGAGACTTGACCTGGACTTCCAGGAGGTTGACTTGAGACTTAATTTGACTTGCAGGTCAGTGACATTGCCAGTTTGTGACATGCCAATAAGTCTGAAAATTTGTCTTCCAACTAAAATGTTCTTAATTATTTAAGTTATGTTTGTATTCATGATAATAGTATTCCTGAATTCTCTTAAGGATAAAACCGATGTAATAACGATTTCGTCACCTTTGATTTGGCTTGTATCTCACAGGGTGTCGAAGGCCCTAAATAGGTCATTTAGCTCAGCAATTTCCTGGGAAATTACACATTTACACCAGCACCTGAATCTGTTATTTTCGACGGCTCAACTCGATTATTTAGGACAGTTAATGTTAACTCCAAACATTGTAGCAAAATATAATCAGACTAATGTTCGATGAAACACTTATGATTGATGATATGTCCACAAGTTCGGTGTAGCCATGGGCAATCCATTATTCTCCATTGTTGTGAATTTGTACATGGAGGACTGGAAGCCACAAATTATTGCGACGGCCCCAGATGATTGCAGACCAACGAAATGGAAGCGGTGTGTGGATGATGCTTTTTGCTTAGTAGATACATGTATGGCAACAAAACTACAACAACATAGGAACACGGTTGATCCAAAAGGTAGCATAAGATTCACAAAAGAGGATGAAGAGAACATCATTCTATTCCTTTACACAACATTTACAAGAAAGATTAAGGCAGCGTGAAATCCACACTATACAGAGAGAAAACTGCCGACCTAATTCTAAACTTCGTGGTGCCATCACCCCAGGCGTCAGAAGTCAGAAGTAGTCAGAACATCTATGAACAGGTGTGAGGCGATAAAGGCTGATTAAAGGAGCAAGAAGGAAGAGGAGAAATACTTGACGGGAGAAGGTACGGCTATCTGTCCTTGGCCTTGAAAAAGTTTACAAAAAAGAAGAGCAGAAACATACAAGAGAAAACAAGGGCAAGAACTAGAGAAGCCAGGTCGACATCCCATACGTGGATCGGGTACTGAAAAGTATGGGGTGGCCACAGCGTCCCCACACAACCCTCAGACGTTTATCGGTAGAACAGGGTGAACTCGTGTACCAAAAGTACCAATTGTGGCGCAGCATATATTGGAGAGACGGGAAGATTGTTTAAGACAAGAATATATGAACACAAGAAAGACAACAATTCACGAGGAGCGAAAAGAAACGGTCGCTGGCAAACACAAACAAGACGGTCGTTGGCAAACACAAACAAGTCGGCCCTCACATATCGCATAACCACAGAGAACCATCTAATAGGGCGGGAGGAAGTAAATGTGGTGGATAGGGAATCCCACAGAAGGATAAGACACGTACAAGAAACCATTATGGATACGTACGACATAGGCAGCGATCAACCGAGACGACTGGAACTACGAACTTCCACACATATACCATGACATCATTCTACCAGTACGTCATTGTCGGGGTGGCTAGACATCGCTTCGAACTTTGAAATGGCTTCTACGCGAGCTTCAGCCATTTTAATCTCTTTAATTGAAAATATAATTTTGGGCGACGCCAATATAATGTAAAGATTTAAAACAAATATCACTCAACAACGTATAAAACTGTATGTACTTTATTGAAGTAGAATGACAATGAAGGATGCGGTTCTATTTTGACAATATCTTAAAATCGTATTAAAAATTGCAAATGCAGTAAAAAACGTATGCAAAACTCACCTGTTTCAGTAGTGTTGGTACCACCTGCGTCAATTGACCTGCTATGTGGTGAATGCCGACGACTAGCTGGTAAAAGGGACTACGCAGTGCCTGTACAGATAAACTGGCGTGAATGGAACACTGCGGTGAGTTCATGATTGATCAGTACCATGACACGTGGTGCCCAGTCACGCGTGTCAAAAACAAATGTGTCACCAACCAAGTGCAACACAACAACGATTTCTGGTACTGGTGTCCGTGATGCATTCACATTGTCCATGTCGCTATATAGGTCAGATCACAGTGCACAGTTGCATTGGTTGCCATGTTGATGTTTTTCTGATAATAAGAACATTTTTACTGCAACTGCCATCATCTTAAGTTTAGTCAAAATCACATACGTCCGGCTTTTCTTAAGCGCCCCACGTGCGACGCCCATCAATATTTACAAACATAGCCATGTATTCATGCTCCCGTGGCACATAGCGGAACAAATCTCATCAATCATCTGCCTTTTAAACTCTGTTGTATTCCACAGCCAATAGTTTATATAAATAAACGTTTGCTCAATTGTACGTATGCCACATCATATAATATGGTTAATTTCACATATCACAATTTAATACGTCCAACATTCGTGTGAAACAATCAGCAGGAAAGTCAACTGTGGTCTGACCCGTATGATGCACACAATGACACTACGGATTCGGCCGGGATAGTCGTTCTTGGAGATTTATTACTCGACGCTTCGTGTGACATTATAGTACCGGCAGCAGTACTAGAATGTACAGGATGGTGTCATTAATAATGTTTACACATTAGCCCCAATTCCGAGGTTAGATCAGTCACGTTAAGTAGTAGTGTTTAAAATGTCTACAGGCAGACGCTGCTGTGTGTTTGCATGGATGCACATCAACTGAACGATTATATCTTTATCGATCTGTCCCCCGTCTGTATTATATATATATATATATATATATATATATATATATATATATATATATATATATATATATATATATATATATATATATATATATATATATATATATATATATATATATATATATATATATATATATATATATATATATATATATATATATATATATATATATATATATATATATATATATATATATATATATATATATATATATATATATATATATATATGTACTTAAGAGTAACATTCATGCACTTCATTATACAAGACTTTAGATGTAACAAATGTAATTGTATGTATGTTATTATTTTTGTGTTCGCCTATTAATCTGCCTGAAAATAGCAGCATGTTGACACTAGGCAGAATTTTGGAAGAAGAAGACAAACTCAACTCTCAGTAAACGTCAGTTCAAAGTAATTATATTCAAGGGAGCGATTCGATGTGCTTCCTCAGAATCCTGTTGAACCTATGACCTCTTTTTGCATTGATTAGCTAATTTAAAATGCCACAGGACAGCCTTTCATGGGAGCTATGGTGGGCATCTGTGGGTGGTCCGCGCACAGGTGGAGTCAGGTGCTTTGTGCACTAAAGGGCTAAATATCACACAATATACATCATTTGAATAATGGGAAACTGGCAAATGGTATATACCATCAAAGTTGTATTTCCGGTGATAACACAATTAAATATTTTTTTTTATAAATAAATAAATATTTTCATACCATTGTGAAGAATATTATCTTGTTGTTCCAGTGATAACTGTTTTGTCTTATGCGGATTTAACTATATAAGGGATACGTCGTCAGTGTCAGTGACACGTTGTAATATTAGCACCAGATTCAACTACTGCAGAGGCAGCTGGGATTTGTGGTACATCTATTGGTATACACATTTGATTGCTAAGCTCCTCAGCTTTCATTTGACATATTACACTATGTTCTATTCTATATTTTAGCTATGATGATGTTAATGATGCCATTACTTAAATAACTGTATTTTAAATATATTGTACAATTGCCATTTTTAATGAATGAAATAAAAAAGTATTAATTAATTAATATTGCTCTATTAATTAGGATTGGTCGAATTTAATAGTTTTTGACATAACTATTCCAATATTTGTTTCACATTTTGAAAACCCTTTCCGATTGATTTGTGCACCAAAAATCCAACTGAAATGCACAACATCCTGTCATTATTTTAATGTTTATGTTACAAAATCAGTATGCAATAACACATTTCGGAATAGGCTAGAGTAGAGGCGCTGCCTGTTAAATGCGTAGCCAGCTCCTTCTCCATATGCGTGTAGTCGCTTTTGGGAATTTGCAGATTATTTATCAAGACAAAGAAGATCAATATCAAGAAAAACGCTACGGCATTTGGAAACAAAATGGCACCAATGTGTCACGTGACCCATATTTTTGGGAAGCGTCATGTCAGTTAGGCAAAGTTAATCGCCATATCATTTTTTTTCTATCTGGCTGTTGCTGTTGTTAGGCAAAGCTCTAGCTCGGCTAAAAAGTAATTATTTGCATGAAACGTGAAACCTTACAAAAACGCCATAAACAGAGCAATAAACACGTCATTCGTGTCTGTATGTATTCTTATATGTATATCACTAAAGCTACCTGACAATAGCCATGTAAAATTGTTAAATTATTACCTTTTTGTCAGAACGCATGTGCTTGTAAACATTTGTATATAACTGGATGTTGTCGTGAGCGAGATTACCAAACGGGATTCGCGTAGATCAATATAAGGTCACGCTAAGAATTGCCGTCTGCTGGCCATAGAGTTACATCATTAATAATCCCCCTATAAACTACTCACTTACTAACGGGTGTTTTATTTATGTCTATGCTGCTGGCCCACACTGGCCTCATTCTACACGAAATCGCGTTTGATCATTTTGTAAAGTATAGGCCAGTTTGATTGAATTAGTTTTTATGCGCTAATGTTAGTAAGTCATTTGGAAGTTTATTCGATATATTAAGCCTAGAAAAGCAGGTTTCTAAAAGTTTATGGACAAAATCCATATGGTGTCAAAGATTGATGGTACTGTTTAGACGCTTCAGCCTTCCCTTTAATCCTGACATTTGCTAAATTGCTCTGATCCGAGGGTGAGCGTAATTGGGTAACCGAGAAGGAGCCCTGGGAACCATGAATTTGGCGCAGCTCCAAGAGTTCAAAAGTTTAACTTGCTACATTGGGAAAGGAAGACTGGCAGACGTCATTGTCCAGTGGTTGAGAGGGTGGGTGGATTTAACAAGTTGACCAATAGTAAAGCGTATTGGGCATTTAAACAATCACAGCGCCTCTAGTGACGGCGTCTGATTTTGGAAAACTGGCAGTACAAATACCCCGGGGGAGCGTTTACAAGGGGGCGGCAAGACTATTCACACTGAGGTGTGCAGTCATGCTGAATTTTAGGCATCCAAATTATCAGTAAGGGTGGTCCTGGCGGGCCATACCTGTTTTAGCATTATAATTCAAAATTTCCGGTCAGAATTTTCTTGTTAAATCTTCTAGATTTTAAGAGTCTGTATACATTTTAAATGATGTTTACATTCACTACTTTTCTTTACGGTTTACAGTGATAGATGTCTTCACTGTTATTTTGATTTGTCATCGTGAGTGATTATACTGCTACTATGTATGTAGCCGTCTGATGTACAAGATTAAAATCGTTTCGAACGTGGATAACAATGCGTAGACTAGACTTCTGTAGTACTCTATGTTCTCATTGGTTGAGTGAGTACAAATACAGTTATAAATCTCGACCTGGCGAGCGCAAAAACGACGGACAATCAAAATATCTTTCTTTGTGAGAAATGCCTCCTGGACCATTGCGTGCGGCCCCGAAAAAGACAAGAAGAGGGAGGCATGTATCTTACAATGTAAGAAATACACATAATTTATTTATTTGGTCTTGGAACACTTCTGAAGATCATTGTTTTGATCATTGAGAATAACCCCTTTGGCTTTGATAGTCGCTAACACTGCCATCAGCGTGTTAGAAATAAACAATACTTTTATAAAAAAAGTTTTTATGAGAAACAGATTAGTTTATTAAGCTACCGTGTTGGCCCTACTGGCATGTTCGAGTAGGGGAGATCGGGGCTAACCCGGCAATGGGGCAAATCCGCCAACCGGCTTTTATTCCGTGCCTTTGCATGATTTAGTAATTTCGGTCACACGACTAAGTCACATTATCACCAAACGACCTGCAGCGGGAGGGAGGGAGGGAGGGAGGGAGGGAGGTGGGGAGGGAGGGAGAGGGAGGGAGGGAGGGACGTTTTTAAACAATGTGTTCAATAATAAATCAACCAACATATATTATACAACATTGCTACCGCAAAACCCAATGGCTCCTGCTACTTCTGCGCGTCGTTGTCAAAGCAAAGCTGTTGTAGCAACTTCGTAGTTGGCCAAGAACAAAAGACGATCACACCACCGACCGCCGCCGAACGCCAAACGTGTTTATACACATCTTACAGGCAACTAGACTGTCTCACAGATATACGTAATGTGATCGTCACAAAATTCAAGTAATTCGCAACCGGTTAATTTTAGGGCCGACCATGTATTGCAGTAGTATTTGAGTCGTTAACTGTCGAGGATTCCTACAGTCGTTCTGCCCGGCCACAACATCTGTTGTCGTCATGGCGACGCCCCGTAAACACCCACTGCTGACTACGCGTAACGCGTAAATACGAACAGTTTTCAAGGACTACATAATTCGTTTCATCAACAGTTCTTTACGAGTTTGTGTAAGTTATCACGACTAGTCCTGCTGGATGCCTAAAATTACTGTCAAAGCAAACTATTCCCCGTAAGGGCCTAAAGTGTGAACGATGCGTTCGATCTGAGTGAATCTTTAAGACTCTTTTTCATGCATTAATTTGTAATTGGTCAGTAACTCCTGGTTGATCAGAGGCATCGCAACACTTACGTGCGGTCACACACGGATCCTGGGCAACATATCAGCAAGTCTTCTAGAGCGCCACAGCCCCTTTAGGAACGACGTCTGGTCTGTGTCTTGTCTTTGTGTTGACTCCCCACTGTAGCTAGGTGATATGTATTTTATGCTAGTCATGTAATAGTTACTAAGTTACTAGTAAGTAACGCACGACGGCACACGACATCGTTCACTGTCGTCAGTGTACGCCACGTTCCGCTTGGAAGAAACACATACGACATCGCTTATCAATGGAGGTGGCAATGAAATCCGACACAGTACCAACATCTTATTGGATATGAATCCAGGTTTCAAAGTCCATGGTGAAAAAAAAGAACAGAGTACACTGGTGTTTGACCCGACTATCACTACAACGTCGAGCAGGTTACCATTGACGGAATTGTGGAGAGCGGTGTAAGTGGTCGCATCGAGGAACATTACAGGATGACTTAACGCTTTAAGCGGCAGCTGTTTTTGTTACATATTCTGCGAGACAGTCGAATCAACAGTTCAACAGATGTATTCTTTTTGAGACTTCTTCAATGTCACTTACCTCCTGTGGTGTCCGGCAATTGGCGTGCAGCCATGCATGAACATTTCAGTTCGGCTGTAACACACGGCATACAGTTCTTGCAGTCATATTATGCACCACATGATATTGCGGGATATTGTGTGCGAGTTTGAGACACATTACATAGATAATATATTTGGCATCGCGACAGTTCGCGTCTCCACTTGTTGGCTTGCCCGAGAGTCCTCTACTTTATGGAAAAGAACAACGGACAACCATGGTGTGCTAAACATGCGACCAGACCAAAAGTACCAACCGATGAACGAGTCAGCATTATGCGCATGTGTGAAAAATGTCCAGTTAATCATGATTGGGTAATCGCACGCTTTAAGGCTGACTATTTGATTTGGAAAAGTAATTCAATGTAATTGTAAGTTGCCTGCGGATTTGAAGTCGGTTCACCATTTGTTGGCTGTAGGAAAAATTTGAAACGCTTCAAAGCGATGACCTGGTCCGAAAAACAAACTCAAACGAAACGACGTGGTAATATTACAAGCAGGCGCTCTCGATATTCGCTGCCACTGACTTCAGATCAAATGATCGACTCGTACGGCAATGTCGTCGCGCAGCTCAAACGTGAAGTGAGCAGATCGGGTTTAAAGTGTTCGTCGTGACGTCACCTCCTGTTGCCGACTACCAGTAACGCCGCGGCAGTAGCAACTGTTGCGAGCTGTCGGCGTCCGTCAATCAACTTCAAGGGAGATTTCTTCCGGTGGGCGTTGACATATTTAACGAGTACATTTTCGTCTTGCCTTGGGAGAGACGAGCCGCTTGCACTGGATACTACCTCTGTTTCAAGTTGCGTCGAAGCCACCTGATCACTTTGGAGGGTGACGTGGGAGAACTGGCTCTCTTACTGCAACGTAGAATTACGAGTAATCATAGTTCACTTACTATAATTGGTTCTTTCCCTTGACTAGAAGGCTTGTCTGTCTAGTGCTGCATATCTGCTGCCTGTCTATCTTCATAGTATTATAATAATTAACAGAAACAATGTTTGGATCAAACGTTTAGCTTCGAAGGCTGGAGCTGGAACATTGTAAAAGTAACTTATATAACCTTAAGAGAATCCCGTTGTGGACATAAACGTCGTGGAAGTGGCTAAGATAAATAGTTTTCCTTCTTCTTTAGAAATATTTTAAAGGTACATTTGTATTTATTGAGGTACGCAGTTCTTGGGAATTTCGCAGTTCAAATCTGACAACTTGTTCGTCCACCGAAATCGTGAAACATGCGTCTTGCCGCTCGTCATCGAACAACCTCAACGTCAGACCGTAGGTTCTGTTGGTGTGTGTCTCAAATCAACGAGTTATTGTCGAAACCTGCTAATTTTCAATTCCATTCAAATGTTTCGTTAGAATGATACAATTGGTGGCATCCATCTGCTCGCCATCAATACAGAAACGTCGTTAGAATGCACACATAGCACATCATCAACAGTGCACTAGGGTCTCTTTGTCGGTAACTGCATAAGACTGAACCAGTTCGTTCCCAAATGGCACATCCACCATGTTAACGTTTTATGTCAATTTGTGCGAGTTAATTATCACTGACATTGAAAGCTACAACGAATTAGATAGAACAAGGAGGCATATTCAAATCTGAAGTAATTCCAATGACACAAATGTTTAATAGATCATTGATGACACACATGTTGCAGCCTAGTCCAGTTTCAAAGACAACTGCAAAGAGTTTCACACCACCGTTAATTTAGGTTTCTTCAGACACATTTAGGAAGTGCATATTTGTCTCTCCTACAACTTACCACAAATGTATCTCTCTGCCTGTATGTTGCATTCGCTGTCTTCCTTGCAATCCAGTTTGAATAACATTTCTTGTTTTTGTTCTTTATTTAGCAACAAGCCACAGCACGACATGGGGTCTATAACACATACATTTTTGAAATCATCGACCCTGCTATATTTCAACACACCCATCTCAGACACTTTCAACATCTACTTTCAAGCAGCAAAGTTAGGTGGTGTCAAAACAAAAACACAAAGGACCCTACAGTTTCCATAATCAAATCTCCTAAACTAAGGTTGTTATTCCCAATGTCAGAATCATCCGATTTAAATATATGATCAACGAGATAGTTTCAGGCACAGACTGGCCATATGCAGTAAATTCAGGAGCTTCTCCCACCGCTGCGTCATCAGTAGGCAGTATATCAACATTATATGAATTCCTACCACCCAGACACATAATCTCCTCATATGAACATTCACTCTGCAGACAAAGCAAGTAATCCCTGTATCAGTTAAAATACACGAACTGACGCAGTAAATAATGTTCATATAGATCATATGAAACATCCTCAGTGTCTTGGCCAATTTGGACATCTAGATAGCATCTAGAAAGGGCACCATACGTGAACATATGTGTATCATATTTACAGGTGGATTATGCAAGAGGAAACTAACTGATATAGGCCTATGTGTGGCAACTGTTGATATACACCGTGTAGAATGCATATCACGTGCATGCTGCTTCGTGTTGGATAGATGCTGCTGAATTGCAGTGCCTGAACAACTTTTTTTACCATTACAACATGTCTAATACCATACCTTTGTAGTACAAACATTCCCTCGTCCAGCTGTTTCAATTAAAAGTGTATCAAACAATATGGAAATATTGACGACATAATATACTCTTAAACGAAAACGCCAACCAAAATATGTTCAGTCCAATACTAAACTCTACATTCAACATATACTAGCAACGAAACATTGTAAGAAAACGACAGTGTAACGACAGTGTAACGACAGTGTAACGACAGTGTAACGACAGTGTAACGACAGTGTAACGATAGTGTAACGACAGTGTAACGACAGTGTAACGCATCGCACACGAAAAGTACAACTACAAAAATACACACCACATTAATCTACATTCCTTACTAGAAACAGTGAAGTATCACAAGTAGAACATAAATATATGCATTGTACATTTTAAATTACACGACCGTCTGATTTTGTAAAGGGTTGTAGGTTTAATCATGAGTGGGCAGTTCTCACTAGTACTTCGCGATAAAAGTCATGCAGTTTCAGCTGCTGATCGACCAATCCAATGGCAGTTCCGATGCACGCAGCCATGTGTGACGACGCAACGCTAGGCCCATCACTCGTACAGTTGCTGAAAGGTCAGCGGCAAGCATATGAAGCGTACAGAAAGGTCGTGTTGTGCTAATACAGGTGTGCTGCTAGACAAGCACATGCATACATTTATGTGCTGCTTAGTGATAGTTTAAACTAAATTCACGCTGGCATGCACGCACGCACGCAGACACATACACGCACAAACACTCACGTACACACAAGCACGCATGCATGCACGCACACAATTCCAGGTCAGAATAGGTTAAAGTCAATACAAGATATACATATCAACTATCAACTATCAACAGCATTAGTAACAATATGCGGATGATAAACGCTGAGCAAAGTGATACTTTCCGATGTAGTGGACAAAGGCTGCATCGGTACTCTATTTACATTGTTTATGGGTTCAGTTATTTTTAGATGACATTTCGTTGGGCGCGGTGAGGTGAGGTGACGCAGACTAAAGTGAAAAACAACCTAGCCAATGACACCAACTCCTTCATCACCTGACATCCGCTTTCCTTCCGTGCCATTAATAATGTCTGAGCCGAATATGTGTTGGACCATATATAGTATTGCGTTAGAGATAGAGACGACCATTGCTTGAGTAAGCAAAGCTTCCGCATTTGCCTCCTGCTTTTATGTTTACTTGAAAAAAAAACTGCTAATTTGCATAGGTATATAATTAGGTGGTCTCCATATATGTGATAGTTATCCTCGTTTGATAGTCAATTGAAGCCGCAATATCAAACTGCTATGACATTTCATGTCAGCACTCATATCTACTGTTAAGCACTTTTCATTTATTTCTACATAGTTCCCTGTTTTATAATGCTTCATTAGTTTTTCCATGTCTTATATGCTGTTGCTCTCCTCCTTTTCCCTGGAGTCCGGGGTGAGGCTCGCACCGATACCGATCGTCGATTTATGTTTCCAGTTCTTCTTCCTAACTTGTTCCGTTTTACTACCGTCTCCACCAAACGTCTCCACTCCCCTCTATCCCTCGCCCTCCTTCTCCATCCTCCCACGCCCACTGAATCACTCTTCACGTAGTCCTCCCATCTCAGTCTCGGTTTTCCTCTTCTCCTTCTACCCTCCACTCCAAGCGCATCCGCTCTCTTCGTCAATCGTACCCCTTCCATTCTTTCGACATGTCCAGCCCACTTTAGCCGGCTCCACCCCAACTTCCTTGTTAAGCTCTCTTTCACCCCAACTTCCACCCTCAACTCCTCCATTCTTCTTTTTAACGATTATTTTCACCCCGCAATTCTTCTCACCCACTTATTCTTACAAACGTGCAAACGTCTCTCTTGTTGTTGTTTTTTTTGTCATCGCCATGGTCTCTAGGCCGTACAGGTATGCTGATGTTATGCATGAGTTAAGAACCTCTCTTTTTAAGCCGAACGCACACGACAGTGAAAAACACATTTTCCCGACACAAAAACGTGTTTTTGGAAATTTTGCTTGCCGTCTGCGTTGGCAGAAAACAAGATAAATGTTTCGCAACTATTTAATGAAACGTGTTTCGCGAATCAAACTATGTTTGATTTTAAAAACCGAACTTGATTTCCAAAACACGTTTAGGTGTTGATCGAAAAGCGAAACGTGTTTCTGGTTTTGAAAAAACAATTTTGTGTGCCGTGTGCGTTCGGCTTTAGCTGTGTCTATCTCCCATCATACCTTTCAATTTCCTCCATGCACTTGCTCCAGCGTGTACTCTCCTGCGAATTTCCGTCTCCGTGCTGCCGTCCCCACAAACCGCTCCGTCCAGATATACAAAGGTGTCTGATTGGCTCAGTTTTTCCCATCCAGGTCTTATGTCAAAATCTATATATATATATATATATATATATATATATATATATATATATATATATATATATATATATATATGATACATTCATATATATATATATATATATATATATATATATGATAAAGTATATCATGTATATTATATATATATATATATATATCATGATAAATATATATCATGTATATATACATATAAATGATAAAGTATATCATGTATATATACATATAAATGATAAAGTATATCATGAATATGGGATATACATATACATATATATATATATATATATATATATATATATATATATATATATATATATATATATATATATATATATATATATATATATACTTAACTATATAATTCATGCACATACAGATCTTTGCGACATAATATCTTTATATGTGTGTGTATATATATATATATATATATATATATATATATATATATATATATATACGGTGTATGTCATATATATATATATATATTATATATATATATATATACAGTGTATGTCATATATATATATATATATATATATATATATATATATATATATATATATATATATATATATATATATATATATGTGTATATATATATATATATATATATATATATATATATATATATATATAAGTTAAAATAATAAAATATAATTAAATTAAGGGCAGTACAACTAAAAGTATAAATGGAATTGAATAATTAAAACATTGAATTAAAGTATGCACGAATAGAAAACAAATAAATAAAATACAATTGCTGCAGGTAAGCGTAATGGAAATATTTATATAACAATATATGGTATATTACGTGATATGGAAGAGTTGTAATGAGTACATATAGGGAGGTATGCTACACAAAGTGCAAATATATTGTGGGAATACGTACCACCTGTAATAACATACGACAGTTTAATATCCTTGCATTTACAATATTTACTAATCTTGCCATATTGATGCATTTCAGCTCGCGGGCAAACCATCACATCCGATCTGAAACCGACGTTATACGAGTACTGCTGACGACGTCCACAACTTTTCACACGAACAACATGTTATACAATGGCAGGCATACATAGTTGTTATGCTCGACACATACTTGGGAATTTATTCCCGATGAAAACATTATTTGTGTTGAGCTGCGCCTTAACTTGTTCTTAATTTTTCAAAAGTACACATCGATCAGCAAATTGTTCGAGGACCACGTTAACCGTAGTTTTCATAGCAAAACGAAATATGCTTCGTTTAAAAATTCGGTGCCTAAGAGCGTTCTACAGAAATGTAATACAGTCGAAGAAGAGTACAAAATGTACGCATTAGACAGAGATAGAACAAGGATTACACTCCAGTCAAAACATGTATATAACTGTCGTTGTTGAACAAAATAGCGATGGCACACAGTGCTAAATAAAAAAGTAGTCTTTGGTACAATGTATTACAAATTATCATATTTGCATTGCTACATAATACTTGCTCTTATGTAATGTGGTATGTAGTCGTTAGCACCGATCACAGCGCTTGATATCCAGCATTCACTTATACAGGTGAGTGAGGTGTCGTTGCGTGGAATGAATTGCGCGCGCTCCAAACAGCGGCAGGAGAACACCGACCCCTGCATTGAGAGTCTAACATTTTAACAACTGTACTATCGGACCGATGTAGGCGGTAGGTATAATAGCCCAGTAGAAATTAGCGCATTTTTTTATGAAGTGTACCTCTCAAATATGGGGAACTTACACGTACAATTGTGACGTGAGAAGTTATAAGAAGATCTCAGACCACAATACTCGATTGAAGATCAGAACGTTTCCGGTCACTGTGGTTATCGAGGTGGTCATTGGATCTCTCAGGTCACGTGGGGGTCACGTTGATCTTCTCGGCATGCCTAGGGCATTTTTGTTTAACGTGATGTGGCCAAACCGGTCAAGTTGGTGTCAGTTTGTGGTCAGTGATAAGGTCAATGTCACGGATTTCGGTGTATGTCCGCGCAAAGTGGCTCAAGCCATGGGCGGGTGGTACTTTAAATGAGAAAGAACACCAAGGTAATAAACATGAATTTGTTTATAATGAATAAAAAAAAATTGAAATGATACAAATGAAATAAGTAACTAACTCTAGATCAGGTTGGCAATACACTCACACAAAATAACCAAACAAAAACCCTACGTTTACGTCAACGTTCACCGTTGAGGCTATTCTCTCTTAAGTCCTTAACACCTACATCAGTGTTAGAACATTAATCACAAGCAGAAAGGCGCATTGTCACTTATAATACAAAGTTCTGAAACCAATAATATAGTCACAGAAACGTGCCCTATGAAAGACAAAGTCAACAATACCCTTCGCGTCAATCTGCTAGATTGAATAGGCCGATAACTGACGAGGCCGTCGGTCGCCTGATGTCACCACCAGCTGAATATGTAGGCGGTATGGGTCTGGTTCGACTACAGGGATGTCGAGCTTGTTGTCGGCTAGACGATAAATATGCCGGATGTCAAATAAACGTGGAGACGGCGACGTTTCGTGACGACGGCTGACGCGGAGGCTCTGGTGTCGCACGTGGGGAAGACCGCTGAACGGTAGGCTTGACGCACCTTGCGCCTGCCGTCAATATGTCGTGGAGACGGCTCATGCAAACGTCCTGTTGTCGTACATGGAGATATAGCTGAATAGTCGCAAGCTGTCATTAGGCAGCAGAAAACGAGACGCAGCCGATGCAGACGGTCAACGCATACAATCAATCAATGCACAGTATTACTTGCGTTGCATTGTGTTTTCTGGGATTTCGCTCGCTGTTGTCAATGCGAGCAAAGTTGTATAGTGTTCTTCGACGTCGCGATAAATTGCGCCCTCTTTATACCGGGCCTTGCCGGACATCATCATAGGAGCTAATTCCGCATTTGTGTGTTCAGGCCCCTCTCTCTCGAATATTCTCCACTTCGTATCTTAGACCCATCGCTGTGTAACTTTCCCATGACGTAGAGCTTACGTGAGACCATAAGGGGTCGTCTCAATAATATGCATGCATCCAAAATAAGGGATGCTATGTGACGTAATTTTAGGGGGCGTAGCAGACCTTACGTTTAGGCTACATCCAGGGAGGTCATATGAGGTTTTCTCAATAATATCTACATATTCGAAATAAGGGGTCGTATCTACGTATTTAACATATAGATCAAGTGAAGGGGTTGCGGGACGTGAGAGAAAACACCATCGGCTGTGTACACTTTTTATTGAGTGGCAATTAAAAAACCAGCGACAGCGTTGAGACTGGTCTATGTGCTCAGTAGGGGTCACCTAAAGTCATGTACGGTACCGCTATAAACGGTATGGTGGGCAACATAGGTCACATAAGGGGTTGTAGCAATAATATCAACGTATCGGAAATAAGGGGTCGTATCCATGTATTTGACAGGTAGGCAACGTGGTGTATTAAGGGGTCGTATCCGACACCACTTTTAGTGTCACATGCTTAGGTAGAGAGGAAGCACGTGAAAGAAAAACACAATGGGTTGTACACCAATTTGTTTAGTGTGTAATCGAATGTGATCATATATGCGGTCAGTGTGGGCCATATGTGGTCAATAGAGGTCATATAAGGTCATTGTTTATGTCACGTATGTGACATATAGGTCACGCGGAGTCATCTCATTAGTGGAAGATATAGCCAATCGTAGGTCTTTCATGATGTCTAAGAACGGAACTAACTTGAGTATGGGACAACATTCCGAGCGTGACTTATAATCGTTTACGTCAGCTAGAGCCTGACAAGAAAATAACAAACCCCCCCCGTATGATTATACAATTTTTATAACTAACGATGCATGACTGTTGACTATGGACTCCGGTCGCTTAGCAACGGCTGGGGTACAGCTAGCGCTGTTATAATCGAGTCCTCAGTCTTCAGTTTTCTTACTCCAAACAGCCCCGTATGAGGCTAACATAGGAGTGTGGTGCTTGGTGCCCATGAAAAAGGTGCATATAAATGTGGAAAATAATACATTTTTACATGATGAATGAGGTGAGCTGGAGGGGCAAGACAGACAGTGCTCACAGCTAATTGGAAGGGGTGAATGAATGGGAGCCTTATCATTTTAGTGGGAAGTAGATTTCAGGCTCTTATGAGTCTAGGATAGAAAGAGTATGCATATGTGTTGATGCGTGCTTGTATTTGTGTATCTTTATCAGGATCGCTGTTTCGTGTATGGGTGCGTGGAACTATAAGATGTTTTGGCAGAAAAATATTCAGGAGGTTATGTTTAATGTTGTAGAAGAAAGTGAGCTGATGTTGTAATCGTCGTTGTTCTAACGTGTGCCAGCCAAGTTTGTGCTGTAGGTTTGTGACGCTTGTTGCACGGCGGTGGTCATTAACGGCAAATCGAGCGGCGCTTCTTTGTATTTTCTCTAAAGTTGCAAAGTATTTATCATTGGGAGGTGAATAGCTGATGTAAAGACCTACACAGTTGTAAGAACTGCATGGCTTGCAATATCCGATACATGCCTAAAGTCCCGTAATATGACACCGCGCTGCCGCGTTCCTGGACAATGACACGGGTATTTGACATACTTTGGTACTTTGTAACTGCGCGCGATAAATAACAAGGCTTTATGTAGCCATATTAGCGCAAGAGACATTATAAACACAACCAGACTGTGCGGGTAAATGCGGTAGACAGGATATAAATAGCAATAATAACGTGGCTTATGTAATCGTGACTATGTAGTGAGGTGATATATACTGACACATTATGAAAGCTCATCACTTGTGTGACCTTTTGTGACACTTCTGTGTTTCTTAACAACTTCTACCGAAGGAGGTTCTTTTTGGGGTATTAACATAGTTTGTAAGAAATTCACTTTGAGACAGCATTGCACATGGTGAAATTATAGTCATGTGTCCTGACAAAATGTTTTGTCATTGTGAAGCCTAAGGTGGCAAATTGTTTATTGCATTCAGTTAGAAATCTTAATGTGTTGCATACTTATGTGCAATGAGAGCTTTCAACAATATCATACAACTGCAACACTATACTAGGAACTTGGAAGTGTTGTACCTATGTGACACTATTTCAGCTTTGTTCATTATAATTCAAAGGCTCTATTGTTTTTCATTAAACTTGGCAATTCTTTAGTGGCCAACACAGTAGACCCTACCATAGCTTCACATCGATAATGTAGCTTACATTTAATCACAATGTTGCAACAACTACCAGACAAATAAATAACAATAAAACAATAGTATGGATCTTGTAGTGAGTAGCTGCATAGTCTATCTGTCTATATGTGATACAGTGGCAATGCACACATCTGCATGTAAGTGTTCAAGACTACATTTGTAAACAACAGTGATTGTCATATAGACTAGTCAGGCGATGCCTCGGGCTTTACACTCACAAAGGCAACATATATGTAGTTTTGTGTTGTAACATAATTTTCTTTAAATATGTGAAATTGTTGTTAGCCAAGGAGCACTGGACTTAATTTTTAGGGTTATGGACATCTCGTGCTATTTTTGATTGCCCTTTTTTTCATTAAAATTCAAAACTTCTTGAATACTATTCCAGGCTCCGGATCAATTGGCTTCACTCATGACTTACGTCCAGGCCTGTGGGGTCTCGGAGTGGCCGTGCTGTCATAATTGGTATTTCAAAATCTACAGAGTAGAAATAGAGCTACAAAGCTAAATTTGGTAACAAAATATCAGAAATGATGAGGATGAATAAAGAAAAAATTACTCTATTGATATGTTTATTTTTGAGGAAGCCAGAGACATAACATGTAATAATAATAACATCCCCACCCCCGAAAAAAAATATTTTCAGGCACTGTAATGGCTATTAGCGCCTATTTTTGTGAAAGTACTTGCTTGCTATCATAGCGATTGTAGTTATTTTGCCAATATAGGTTGAATGCACTTGTAAGTCGCTCTGGGTAATAGCGTCTGCTAAATGACTAAAAGAAAAAGCCCATAGAAACGGTTTTCCAAACCAAATACATACACGATTACAATAAATATAGATCATTACTTTCCAACGATGTCAAGGTTAAAAACACACAAGACGTGGGCGAAAATAAATCAATTATTCGTCTTTAGCCCATGTAAAACAGTACGGCGGCCATATTGTACCGGAAGTATAAATAGCCAATAGCAGAACTTAGTGCAACCTAACCCGTACCTAGGATTGCGACATCACGCTCCTAGGACTTCAGGGATAGGCCCTAAACAAAACTTCAGTTCCAGTATAGCCGCATTGCACAACGAACAAACAATCTTCATATACCCAAAACAAACTTAAATTAAATATATTTCTGATAAATTTAATATCAACCGAATCTCTGCATTGAGACAGTAACAAGGCTATTAATTGTATCACTGAACTCCACAACTTAATCCATTATAATTAATAAAATGTATATTCCAAGCTGTCTAGCACCTGTCATAGGCGTGAATTCGTTTGTCGCACCTTGTTTGCTTGTTGTACAACTCGTTAGTTCATGTATTATACTTTCACTAAATGCGTGGAACAAGAAATCGTATTTCTCAGAAGTGCAAGAGCCGTGAAAGTATTGGCGGATTTTGGCTTCGTAATCTCGTCTAACTTTCGCTTTTTCGCAGGATTTTTCACACCGTCGATGAATTTCCACATGTTGCTGAAGTGATCAAAATGGCGGCGTTTCTCTGTTACATACACTTTTTTGAACACCAGGCTGCTCCACTGAGAATTTCGCGTATTCGGTAGTCCACCGGACTAACAAATCATAATATCTACTAGTCATCGGTACGATCTGGAAGTCTCGGACTAGCGGACTACTGTTAATTTCGAAACCTGTTAGTAAATGGACGATAATACAACAAGCAACG